>NDXB01015048.1:0-39450 GCA_002631895.1 Agapornis roseicollis | reverse complement strand
CCCCCCCCCCCCCCCCCCCCCCCTTTCCTGCCCCAGCTCCTTCCCCAGCATTGATGGGAAGCCCTGACATCCCTTCCAAGCACTGGAAGGTAAGAAAGGCCTCAGGTGCTCCTGTATTCACTCCACGTTCCTCCTCCGGCACGCAGCGAGGCTGGGGAAGGGCAGGAAGGGGGAGCGAGGCAGCAGGAGGGGATGAACAGGGGTGTTACATTCCTGTCTCCGATGGGCGCCAAGGCAGCCCTAATTAAACAGATGTTCTTCCTAATACTCTGACAACTGTCCCTGCTTTAATTTGCTTCGGAGTAAGGATGAATACAACAGCGCAGCAATCCTTTACAAGGGGAGGAAAGGGAGCTGAGCTAATAAAAGGCAGTAGCTTACATGGTATATTATTGCTTCCCTTTCTGCTTGTCTGGTGAATATTTACTTCCTCTGGGAGCAGTTTTCCTATCGATTCGATCGCTCCTCCAAGCTAACACTGACTTTGTGGTACACTGCAAAAGGATTAATGCCCGGGCCAGGAGGTGTGCTGGGTGCACAGGCACAGCAAGGTCTCCATGGTGATTCTCCCGCTGGAGCAAAGAGCCCAGTGCCACTCAAGTTAACCACACGTCATGAGGGCACAGGATGGATTCCAGGCTCCTGGAACAGGCAACTGATGAAGCAGCAGCAGGGGAGCCACAGGAGATTGGAGATTGCTTTTGGGCTTCTTCTCAGACCAAAGAAGGAGTTTCTTTATGCTGCACAGCCTCAGTGCCATAGGCTGACATGAAAAGAGCAGAAACAGAGAACCCAGGCAAGCGGGCCACGGAGAAGAGTATTCCTGAAGCTCAGGGAAGGAGTCAGGGCTCTCATCCCACATCCCTGCTCTGATTTAGTTGAAGGTGAGAGCAGGCAGACTGCCGCACCTCCTTTCCTTCACGCAGGAGGCCAGTAGCCACGAGGCAACGCTGTCATTTGCCTCTTTGATCATCCTGAGTCTGAACTCCTACCCCAGTGCGTACGGAGTAACCAAGCCTCCAACATCACACCGTAGCCTTGAGACACAGCGTGGCCCAGTCCTGGAGCGTGATGTTAAACACCGACTCCCAAGCTGCTCTTCACTTTGATGATAACCCTGGGTAGGTTTGTTAAAGAATAAAGCAATCCGTGTGCACTTTCATGGCGTGAATTGCACAGACTTGAGCAGCAAGAAAGCCACCAAGAGCTCCCAAGCGGGAGACTTGTCTCTAGTAGCCACAGGTAAGTCTGCATCTTCCTTGCTTCAGGCTGTTCAAAAAGGGACCTTTCCACAAACAGGAAGAGACCGCAGAGCTTTGCTTTTGAACATAAATTCATACCTGGGTATGATGCTTCGTATTTAACAGTACAGCATCTTCTAGTGCGATGAGTAGCTCTAAGGGGAGAGAGAGAGAGCCCTACGGATGAATTACCATCCATTCCCAGGTGCTCCTCGGCTCCAGGTTACTGTGAGGGAATGTGTTGTCGCTCCCCTGTGCCTGAGCCTGCAGAAATGATGTGGCACCTCTGCAACTCATGCCTTGTCACTGCTGTGTGTTCTCCCATGCCAGCTGCTCCCATTGCCTGAGAGGCACCCTGCCCGTGGAGCTTTCTGCTGGGCATAGCCGAGGGTGCAGCTTAAGCCCGAGTTTAGCTGTGACCCGAGGGTGCAGCTTAAGCCTGAGTTTAGCTGTGACCCCAGGCTACAGCCCTGCACCTCCCAAATCCCACAGGAGCAAAAGGCTGCCCCTCAGTTTGTGGAGGTACAAATGATCTCGTTCCAGCAAGACACAGACACAAATGGGAAACAACTGCCTTATGGATCAGCTCATTAAATTTTCCACCCCAAATCCCTCCCTTCCCAGCAGCTAGGAAAGTTAACACCAGAGGCATTGGGAACACATGTGCTGTCTGGCACAGTGGGAAGCTGAGAGAGGAGGAGAGATACAGAAAGAGGGGTAGCAGCAGAAATCCAGGGTGATACCAAGGGAGCAGAGACACAACGTGAAGTGGGATAAAGAGGAAAGGAGGGAAAGTGGAAAGAAGGAAGGATGGAAAAGGCTCATTCCATGGGATACGAGTTATCTGCTCTTCAACTGTTCTTTAGATATTTTAAAGCTCGATTTGCTATGCAATTTGTGAAGCTGTTTGGGATAATGAAGCCCTCAGACACCAAGGGGGAAGCTAAAGCAAAGAGCAGAAGCAGCTCCCATTGCCCTTTGCTGGAACTTACGAGGCTTGTTTACTTGCTGGAATTTTCCAGCTTCCTGGAATGTCAGGTGCCACCAGGACTATGCTGGCAAAAGCACATCATCCACCCAGCCCCTACAGCCGTGTGCCTCCATGCCTCTCCCGACTCTTCACTCCAAGCCTACCTCCACTGGCAGACCTTTGAATGTAGTCCCAGTCCCTTTTCCATGCTGGGGACTGCAGTTCTCATGGATGGACTCACTCTTAGGGGTAACACATCATTATAGCTGCAGCATTCCTGGTGTTTTGACAGGTAACGGAGTTGGCAGCACACAGACAATCACCATGGAGTGACAGTGCACAGGCTAAAGCTCTTGAGACCTTTACAGCCAAGAGGTTCCCTTGGTCTCTGATCTGGAGCAAGGACAAAGTTGTGCCTGTCTGCTGGAATTACCATGGCTGAACTGATGGATGCTCCGGGCTCGGACTGACCTGCTCTTGTTCTTGGCAATTATCTCGTGTTGCTCTGGGCTCCCCTTCACCCAAGAACTATTCCCAACACTCCCCACCAGCCTCATCTTTCTGCTGCAGTTGCTCCTTTCTTTTGTACCCTCCTGTCTCAGCTCAGCCCTGGTGTCCTTGGTATGGTGAGGAAGAGGAGCTTGTCAAGCAGTCACCCTAAACCCATATGCCCCGGGCCCTGGTGACACAACAAGAACTAATGCAGCATCGCAGGGGTGGGCTGAATGGTTTCATTGCCCTATAAATCAGTTGGCTGGAGTGGTCTCTGCACAGCAACAACACCGGCCATTGCTCATTATTCTTCTCCTTGCCAGGGCTGCCAAGGGGGGGTCTCAAAGGTTAATGACAGAAAGTCAGCGCGCTTTCCCATTCGCAGCTGGTTTGTTTTGTGCTTCCAAACACCCCTCTCTGTTGCTGCAGCCAGGCTGATTCAGAGCTTGCAGAAACACAGGCCCTGGGGGGGCTGAATCACAGCCTCCCACACTCACCACTATGGGCCCAGCCTCACAGCCCTGGGTGCTCACCATCCCCTCAGCAGTGGGAAGGACTGAGCTACCTCCTCATCCCTGATTTTACCAACTCCTATTTCACTCCAGATATGTATTTCTCATTTAATCCATCTTCTCTTGCTTGTGTCCTACCAAAGGAATGGTAGTACAAATACAATACTCCACAGGAACCCCACTGTGGTGTTCCAACTCTACTAAGGGATGCAGTAGATCTGTCCCTGACTGTGCTGCCTGGTAATAAATAGTTGTGTCTCAAGGTTATTCAAGGGCCTCAAAGACTTCTATGTGGATAAATAGATCAAGTTCTTTGAATTCCAGAAAGCTCTCCCCACGGGCCCACTGCTGCACTGGCTGTTTCCCTTACCCTGTCTGTGCTGTCCATACGCAAGTCCCTTCCAGCATCTCCAGGTGTGGGAAAACAATGGAGAAGGTGAAATTCATTCCACATCTTCAAAAGATACTGAGTTACTGCAGGGTCTAAGAGTTTTCTGCAGTCACTGGTTCTACCTCCACATTATTCAATGAGTCCATTGTGCTGATTGCCACCTGGGTCGCTGCTGTCAGGGTTACAGCTGTCTCAGTGCTCACCCATAGATCATATTTGGAAATACATTGGGGATGTTAAACGGTAACAATCCTTAAGTGGAGCAGGATTTCAGCACGTTCCCACGGCTCCTTCCCTGAGCCTGGAATGAAGTTCATGAATGTTGTCCATCCTAAGTGAAGTAAAAGTAAACCCCATGCGATCTCTGCACTGACAAGGGATGTGTGATGCAGAGCATGGCCCGGATAACTCTACCTGCCACACAGTGTGCCTGTCATGCACTGGCGTTCACTGTCTGCAAGGCTGACAATGCCTGAGGGCTTGTGAGACCGGTAGTGGGAAGCTGAGACCCAGAGTGCGATGCGATGGGACGAGTTGGCTCCTATGGATTTGGGATTGTGCGGCTGCACTCAGCGTGCGACTACATTTGCTGAGCAGCAGCTACAGGAGGTCACTCTGGGACAAGCCAGCCGCAAGAACAGGACCATCAGAAGGTCAGAGCATTGACATCACTTGCAGTTGAAGCTCAAATAAGCCCACGTCACAGAAGTAGGGAGTTTGCAGCTGAGCCCTGCCTTGCGTTAACTGTGGTCCCAGGGAGCGTGTGCAGCGGACGTGTGTGTGAGCACTGGTTGTGCTGTCCTCCAGAGACACGGGGAACTAAGGCTAAATCCTTCTTTCCACTGAGCTGGAATGGCCTCAAGTTCCCAAGGTCGAAGCAAAGCCATCAGTCACAGCCAACTGGGCCTGGGCTGCAGGAAAGAGACAGTTCCAGGCGCTCAGCGCCAGCAGGTACATAGGGATGAAGTGCTGACCTGGCAGAAAGGCAGTGCTCTAAACAAATGCATAATGGGAAGATGAAAACTGGCCCCTGTTTCCCTTGCAAGAAGAGGGCAAGCCAGCTATTTTCTGCCCTTAGGTAGACTCTCCTTCTTCACTGTCTGCAAATGCATGCAACAAAACCATAAGTGGAGACAGAGTAAGAATAACCCATGCGAATGAGGTGGCATTTCCTCAAGCGTTCAGTGCTGCCTGGCTGTCCCTTACCATACAGCACAAGTGGAGCATGTGTGAACTATCCCATCAGTTCACTGCTCTTATATCCTTCTTTCCTGGCTGTCCAGGGAAGCTTACACCCCGGCGCTGTGCAATCAGTACACGGGATCAGGATAAAACTCCAACTGAAGTTTCAGCCTTTGCTTTCTGATTGCTGCCACTGGCTTGCAGGCACAAATGAGAAGGACCCAGAAGCACTCCAGCAGTCGGGAATGCTTTGAGAAGGAATCTGGAGGCTGTGAACCTCAAGGGCACCCTTGCAGGGCGTGGATGGGGTGATGGAGTGAGCTGTGTCGGCTGCATGAGCTTCTGGGAACCTGCCTGAGAATGGATAATCCCATTTCCAACTGCTTTGAGCCTCAGAAGTGGCGTAGATCTGGGCATGGCCCAGAGCTCAGCCTGGTCTCCATGTGATCTCTATCCTACAGGGAAACTGAAATTGCTTTATCTACCACTGAAATAGAGCAAATCCCACCTCGGGTGGAATATGACAGCTGGTTAAGGATGATGCTATACAGCCTGAGATAGGAAGTGAAAGGAACTGTAACTCGTGCACATCCAAGGGGAATACAGATAGGAAGAATATTAGTCTGCAAATGGGAAGGCATCCCAGATCGCTGCTGCTCAGACATCCCGTTTTATATCCAACTAAGTGGCAGTGACTAATACCACCCTCTGTGACCAGACACCTTTGCCAAGGACCTGATCCGAGCGCTCACCACACTGATGCTCTTGTTGAACCAGACCCTTTCTGCAGCACAGAAACGTTTGCTTGGACAAGTCCCACCCTCAGTACTAACCAAACTCCACCAGCTTGGCTCCATAACAGCAGCTCCGTTAAGAATCTGTTTGCCAGCCCCCTCCATGAGCTCACCAGCAGGAAACTTGGTTCAAAGCATGACAAAAGAAGGTGTTCTCCCCTGCAGAGCTGCTTTGAGCTCCTTCCCACAACAGGCTTTCGCACTCCTTGCCTGCAATCACTCACGCAGAAGGCTGTGTATCTAAAGGCAAGCTGCGCTGCCCAGTCCCATTCCTGTTCTCCCACTAACACATCGCAGCACTCCAGCATCTTTTCAATGCATGCAACAGCAGGCAAGGATCTATGCAGAGGTGACTCATGGTCAAGTATCAACAAGCAATTTACAGGCAATGTTTCAAAGAGATTCTTGCAGGAGACCTCTGTTGCTGGCTGAGTGTTTGGTTACCACGCTCTCATCACAGCCCCTTCAAGTCAAAATCCAATGACTAGACCATAGAACTGAATGTGAATAGCCCAGAAGTGGTTGGAGTCAGTCAAAATGTGTACTAATGTAGAGCTAGGGAGCTGATCCTTCCCTCTGGTGCACAAACAGCCTTTGAGGAGGGCACCTGATGCGTTTAGTTGGGTTTATATCCCTCCTGCTGCCAAAGCCTCTCCGCTCACTCGCTGCTCTGACCGTGGATGACTGATGTACGGCGCCTTTGGGAGTGTTCAGGGCTCTCTTTATCAGATCCCTGTACCAAACACACTGTATCTGATCACCAAATCTAATGAAACTTGCTGCAATGAAATGTGTGTGAGACCAGCTGGTTGACA
This sequence comes from Agapornis roseicollis, assembly GCA_002631895.1. Classification (NCBI taxonomy): domain Eukaryota; kingdom Metazoa; phylum Chordata; class Aves; order Psittaciformes; family Psittacidae; genus Agapornis; species Agapornis roseicollis. Next base: position 33,053 of record NDXB01015048.1, on the reverse strand, counting down.
CTGTCTTGATAATAATAAAGGAAATCATGTACATATTGAGTTTTCTCTTCTCCTTTGAAACATAATCCTGGGGCTGTGTGTAAAGCAGTAATTGTATTTGACAAATGAGAAATGGGACCGTGTGAAGAAAAGCTCAGAGAAGCTCTGGGCATGAGCAGAGATCTGAATTGGAGTCTGAGGCAAGCAAGGACTGAGAAAGAGTTGCAGAGGTCACTGAAATAACACCATAGGCAGAGGGATGAAAGGACGGAACGACAGAACAAGCATAGTAGAGGTATATTCATTCGTCTGTGTGCACATATTGATACATACACACACTTCATCTTGGTTTTATATGACCAAACTCCATCCCTATTTTTTATCCTCTAGTCCCCGATTCTTCCTCTCTACACCTTCTTCTCTGCATCTCTGCTTCCACTGTAAGGTGTTTTTCCCTCCTCTCATCCGTTCAGTCCACCACAAGCCACGCTTAGAGGGATCTGGACATCATGAAATTCCAGTTTCCTGGTACATAATGAATCCCTTCCTTTCATGTAATGTCAGGATCATTCATTTCAGAGAGAGGGAGGTATGTGTAATGAATGCCGATATTTGAAAGACAAATGAATAGGGTGCAACGGGACTTTATTGAATCCAAAGGGATCAACAGCCTCTCATTCCCCTCAATTATTAACAGTGTCTTCCTTCTCCAGAAAAGTACCCCTGAAAATTGAAACCACGTCCAACTGCCCAGTTAATCTGTAAGCAATGTTTTATTCACAGGCATTAAGTGAACGCTGAGGTTTGATACGCAGTGATCCCATCACTCATGCGGCACAAACACGGGCATCAATGAAACGCTGTGTCAGAAGAGAGGGGAACATGACATCTTTGGAGGAGTTCCGCGCTGAAGGCTCCTTTCATTTCCTGGGATGCCCAAAATCAATATGAAGTCATGGATTTTCCAAACTGGATGCCTTTGTGGGGTGTTTGCCTTTCTAACCCTGGTCACATTCAGTGGCTGAAATGGCAGGAACTGAATGGAGAAACTGTGTCTCAAAAGCTTTGGTATAAGGTTTCACCAAAGACAAGAAGATGGGTTTGGGAATAGCAACATCACTGGTGTTTTAGGATATTTGGATGTGGATTGTAAGTCATTCTGGACTTATCTCCAAACCCAAGCACAAAGTAAGATTAAAAGGCCTGGCCTGGGCCATTGGAAGAATGGAAACCTATCTAAGAAACATGTCTGCTGTAGCTGAACCAGACCTTTGGGGCAGACAAGCTGCAAGGATTGAGCGTTAGTATTGCAAGCTCCAAGTAGCATTAGCAGGACTGTGCCCCTGCTTTAACCTTGTTGGTGTAGAGCTTGAACTCCAACTTGAACTACCTTGTTTTTATTGCTTCCATTGTTCGTATTACAGCAGGGTCAAAAGAAGCCAACTGACACTGGGGCCATTGGAGCATATGGATGGTGCTTTTGTTCTGAGGGAAAAACCAAAAGAAAGCCAAAACAAGGACAAGAGAGGAAATGTAGCACAAAACGAAAGTGTGCTGCACATTGTGTCCATTGTACCAGTTCAGCTTTGAGTACAAGGGGTTCTTTTGCCCAGCATGATTATTCTTGAGGCTGGGCAGAAGGTTTAGCTCTGTTTTCATTTGCACAAAAGAGGTCTTGGAACAGACTGTTTCCTTACGATGCATGGTGTAATTGCTCAATATTCAGCAAAGATGCGGCTGGGAAGCAGGGCAAGCCCAGAGGGTAGTCAGAGGGATGCATTCACTGGGTTTCTCACCCCCTTACTATACTTCTTTTCTATGTTTCTGCAATTACTGTGCTTTCCAAGGTGAGATGAAGCAAGAACAAGGCTGCTGATCTAAGCACCCAGATTAGTTTTATCTCTTCAGGATAAGGCTACTCAGCTCATGATAGTCTGTTATCTGTATTCATAATGAGGAGAGATGTAACGGAGAAGCACCAGACTGCATTGAGTAGCCAAAGTGAATTGTAAGCAGTGTCTGTGTCTGTTTAGCTTGTCTGGGGTCTGCTAATACCAGATGGGCAAGAGACACCAAGTGCAAGGATGCAAAGTCACCGCAGCTAGGGCAAAGTTGGCCTCAGCTAGTCTAAGCCTAGGAAAGGAATAAAGAAAGGGGGAGGAAAGAGCCATTCCTTATTTAAATAACCAGCCTGGTCACAAAGAGAACTTAAATACAGACAGGGTGAGGTGCAAGAGAGGACCGTGTCTGTCCATGTTCTTTACACGCATGGGTTAAGTGCAAAACCTGGGGACTTATTTGAAGGGGAGACTTTTGCACTTGATCCAGTATTGAAACAGTTAGCATGGCTCAAAATTGCTCTATGCTGGCGTGTAAAGACTGTGAACTGCTCTCCTACCAACCTGGGCAGAGCAGCAACGTGGAGGCAAGAGCAGCTACAAGTGCACAGAGCTTTTAAGTGTCTGTAACAGCATCTCTGGCTGATTAAAGAAGTGTTCATGTTAATCATATCTTGCGCTTAATGAACCATCACAAATTGCATCAAGCAGTGACTCTTTTATGTAATATGCTTAACCAGGATATAACCCTCTGCAAGGAAAATAAAGTGGAAGGACCATCTGAGGCATCCCATTTCTTCACTTGAACGACAGGTCCTGGAAGGTTAAAACCAACACTGTTCCAAAGCTGTACTTACTACAGAGTGCTACACACCTTCTTCTGGTGAGGGGCAAGACACAAACTCATAGTCTAGGAAAGCAGAGGAAAGTATAGGGAAGAAGAGTATAAGAATACACATAGCATCAGCTTTCCCCCATGCACACAGTGAATCTTAGCTCTAGTGAGTGTCCCACCTTGTAAAGAGGCAGCTTCATCTAACCAGCAAGACTGGGTTTCCTCCTGACCTTTCATCATTTCTCATCTGCTCGCAGCCAGCCTATTCCTGGCTGTTTCTAACTCGCAGCATGAGCCTGGATTCATCTATTCCATTTTCTCCATGGCTCAGCTCCCGTTTCGGTACTGTTTAACAAGCTGAAATCACTGCTACGTGTGGAGCACTTTGAAACCCCTGGATAAAAGGAAGAGAGCAGGTTCTGCTATAGAAGATGACCAAAGTTGCGAATGAATAACCCTCGGGTCAGGTAACATATCGGAACGACAGTTGTAAGAGAGAATGGAACATTTATTTAGACTGCTATCAGAAGGCCAGACCTGGTCTTCTTCTTGTAAGTGGAAGCAACACTCCGCTTCTTGGGGTGCTGGGCCAGCTCATGCAAAGGCGGACACATAATGAAAGCCAACACAGGTCTGTTTCCCATTTCTGCAGGCAGGTTTTTCCATTGCCAGGCGTTGCTGCTTCTCCATGGAGCTTTTATCCCAGTGATTTGATACGGCTCTACAATCCATTACTGTGCTCCTCTGCAGAAGAATCTGATCCTAAAAGGATCAGGGAGAATTTCTGGTGCTTCTTGTTGCCTTCAGACAGGCTTTTCTTTGTCGAGTTTCACCTTGGGCACTGGTGGCACACGAGGTTCTTTGCTTGTTTGTGTTTCCTATGCCAAGGAACCACCTAACTTCCTGAGACTTGAACAACTGCTCCCATTTTAAACCCAGTATAGCGAAATCTAAGGACCTGTGACCTGCAGGGTCTGCCCAGTTGCTCTTATTATCCCCAATGAGCGCTCAGTGTTTAGAGTAGCTGTAATTCCTTATTTCCCAGTATGCTGCTGTGGATCTGCCCAAAGCAACTGCCTAAGGACATTCTGGCTCTCGTGTTTGCCTCAGGATCAAACGTATCCAGCGTGCAAGCACTAAACAGCTCTGTTCACTGTCTCTTTATCAACTTGTGCCTGCTTTTGCTGATGAAGCTGCATGGGTAAGTAGCAGTAAGAACATTAGACAAACATGACACACCATTATCCCCATACCTTCTGTGCCCAGGGATGGGAGAAGTGGCAGGATGCTATGAGAAGAAGAAACTGGGTGGCTTGGAGGGAAAATGGGGAGTGGGCTGCCTTGTGGAGCACTTCCCTTGATCGTGTTTGCTTAGTGATGGGGTGACATCCCTAAGTCATGGCTGTACCACAGCCACACTGCATCAGTTTGGTGACACCAGTGATGTGAAAATGCCTGGAGCTCTGAATTCTATCTAGGGTCCTAAAGGACCTTTCCTAGATGAGAACATCAGCAAACCTGCTCAGTCAAAGTGGAGAAGGGGAAGAGGAGAGTTTCCACACCGTACAGCTGCATCGCGGAGCCAAAAGCACGTCCAGGGGTAGGCTACAAAGGCAAGTGCCTGAATCCTTTGGGAATGGAGAGGCTCGCTCCTACAGTTTCTGCAGTTCTGCTGAAGTCCTCATCATTTTTCCAGGCACTTTTGCTGCAGTGCAGCTCTTTCAGCCTGGTCAGTGGCTACAAACAACGTATTGTGGTCCCTTTGTTTGTTTTGGGAGGCTTTTTTCCTCATTATTGGTAAAAGAATGATAGTGCGGAATATTCCCAGATTTAGGGAATCTGGCTGCCAATTCATTCAGCCTAAGCCTATGCAATCTACCTATCCATACGCAGAGATATTCAGGAACACACTTGGGAGATGGAACGTGGGAAAGGACTCATTTTCTGACCTGCAGAACAAGGTTAACTGAAACAATCCATCTTCACTGAGCAGGGTTTGACTGGTGGGGGTTTCAAGGCTGGGGACTGCCTGGGCACTGTATCATCTTTATCATGGCACTTCTTCATCTTCCCTTTTACTGTCAGGACTTGCCTCTTCCCCCTCCTTCTCTTTTAATTTCCCACCCTTTTGTAAATGGTGCTGATTTATTTGGTCTCTCCAGACCTCGCTCCCTCCCCTCCTCTCCATTTAACTCTCCATAGGAAGGATGAATTTAAGGTAGTGGAGCTGCTCCTGGACAGGAGGGTGTGCAGGCAGAACTGGTTGGCGATTCAGAAGAGCTCAGATGCTATGGTAACAGAGGCCACAGAGGCATTCCCACAGATAGGATAGCTGTCATTCTCTGTTCGCTCCCCACTCCATACACCTCCTTCAGCCTTTGAATTTGGATGCCAGGAAACCCCGATTTTAAGTCCACGTTTTGATGTTACAGGGGGCTGTGTGTTACTATAAGACTGCACATCCAAATCACAAACATCCTAAGGGTTCATTCTCTCCTAAACAAGCAAACTGACAAGCTGAAAAATTCACTGATTTCCATGTGAACAGATGTTCTTCGGAATGCAACCTAATGGGTAAATTCCATGTAGGCTGGGATTCCCCTGGGAGCTCACTGCGCTGCTCCTGTATGCGTGAACACCTCTCATCCCATATAAAACACACGCACAGACCTTAAATGCTTTCATTGCTTTTATGGACACAGAGGATTGGAAGAATGCCTGCCAAGAAAGCAGAACTTGACTACAAAAGGAGAGCAGAGCACACACCAAACTCTTTGTTCTCAACCCCTGGCTGGTTAGAAAGCATGAACATTTAACCCCTTCCAGCTGCAATACTTCCACAACCAAAAGAGATGCTTTGCTGGGGGGTATATAATGACTTACGGTACTGCCAGCACTGTTTTCTCTTGCTAGCCCTCATGCCTCATGGAGCCGTTGGCTGGCTGAGTGCTCCAAGTGCTCACAGAGCTCTTTGTTGAGCCAATAGCTAATAACTAATTGACTTTTCCAAGCTCAATTCCATTTGAGAGAGGTTTGCATATAGAACCAGGACTCCTTTTGAAGTGATGTACCTTGAACCTCTCAACAAAGAAGTCAATCTGCCCACTCACCAAATGCTGCTGATGACCTTCCCTCAGCCTTTACCTTTGGCAATGTTCTCATCCTAGCAGTTCCCGGGACCCTTCTGGAAGTTGGCTAGCTTTAGAAGCTCAGCTTAAGTTAAATCCAAGCCTCAGAGTCCTCCCCAGCCTCTGCAAGCAAGCTCAGTGTTAATCCCAGACCCTGCGCTAAGCCTTCTGTGAGGTTTTGGACAAGAGTGAGTTAAAACAACAGAGCTGAAATCCCAAGCCTTGCGTGTCTTGACACTGGAGAAGATTCAGTGCTTGGGATAATGCCCCTGAATTGAGCAGCCCTAACCCAGGGATGAACCCAGCCTACAAGCCATATGATGCCTATGCACTGTAAATCCCCCTTCTCATTCCTTGCTCTGGCTCCACAGTATTTATTGCCTGGGCTAGTGAAGCAAGGAGCAGTGTCACATGCTCGTGACACATCTATGCTGTAAGGAAGCCTGATGGCCTCGCTGACTGGAACAGGGACTCACATATTAGAAGCTTTTATCTAGAAGGGGAGGGAAAGCTCCATTTCCAGGACAGAAGGCACAATATTGAAATGATCCATCACAGCTGATGTGCCCAGATGGCTTTATGAATGAGAAAGACAAGAAATGGATTGCCCAGTTCGCCGCATTTAAAGCTGCAAAGCTGAGAAGTAAATCCTCATGCTACATGAGGTGAATCTAGCCAGCTGAGGAAATGCTTGGAGATCCCTCCGGATGAACGCTATGGAACCCTGTCAGCATTGTCATCACTGCCTCGTCACACTTTATCTGCTGGATATGTAATACTGTGGTATTAAACAAAAGCACACCAAACCCCACCGCAAGGTCACTCTACACATCTCATTTTTCCCATTGAAATTCCTCGTCTCCCATGTCTGTTGGTTGGTTTGTCTGTTTAATTACCCCCAGCGCCTGTAGGAGCTGGGATGCTGTTGTCTGTCAGCATGACAAATTAGCATATCCAGAATGCAAATGACAACCCCTCCTCTTTCAGGACACCCATCACATGCAAACGTGAAGTGACAGACCCCAAAGTTACATGCCAATTGCTGTCTCCCTACTCCCCTGCCTGGCTTGAAGCATGGCAATGGCACATCTACGGCTTGATTTCAGGTTCAAATCTGCTCTGGCTGATGGAACTATAGAACATTGTGAGCTGCCTGTCAGACCTCACTGGAGCTCGGCGCATCACGGGTCACAACCAGGTGAGTCTGGACTAACTGGAACATGCCTAACTAGCACACATCTCCTTGTTGGCAACAGCAAGGATTCAGAGCAGATACAAGAGAAAAAGAAAAGGAAATTACTGACTAATCAGCCCATCGGATAAGCATCTTCCATCAGCGTTGGGATGCTGGCTGATAACCTGAGCTGCAGCACTGATACGGTGACAATAAGCTCTCAAAGAAGCCCTGTTGTCTCCGCAGGGAGCAATGAGCCCTGTGCCAGGGCTCCGGTGTGATGCAGCTCAACCGCAGGCTCTGTCGATAGCATCTGGACGTGGCTATTGGCTGCCTCTCGGGAAGAGATGCTCTCTGGTGGAACTGGGGATTGTTCAGGCCAGCGTTACTGTCATCATTTATCTAGCAAAGGAAAAGAGCTGCTGTGTATGAGGGAGGCTTACCACAGTGTTCCCTTCTGGCTGGAAATCACACACATGGAATAGTTGTGCCTCCTTTGGGTTTGGCACCTCATGGCTTGGGCTTCAGATGCTGAGTTGGGAATTGTTAGATATATTAAAGGAAACGTGCAACAATGGAAGGAAGTGTGTAACAATGAGGGCAGCGCTTGTCTTGGTCACAGGAGGATGCTCTACTAAGCTAAGTAATTAAGCCTAGGTCTTTCCCTCTTACACCACAGAGTTACACTGACAGGTAAGTTCCAGGTCTTCATTTTCATCCCTTGAGATCATAAGCACCTGGGGACAAAACCTCTTGTACTAATTGCAGGAAGGCCAGCAGAGTTACCGTGCTGAGGGCCTGGCCCTGTGCTCAGCTCCAATGCTGAGCGGTCCCAGGTCTCTACGTGCACTGCCTGCAAACCACTCTGCTCCTGATGTGGGGAGGTCCTGTACAAAGCATTTGCCTCCCGTGCCCCACTGTTCCTGCTCACTGACACAGCCTCCCGCCTGACTGCTCCCTGAGCCTTTACCACAGAGCAAGCACTAAAGGGAAGCAAGAGCTACGTGCAGCTCCTTGCCTAGCACTAAGGTGGATGCGTGCGGATGCCTGTGCTTCCCCGGCGTTCCCCTCAGTGACCATGCTCGGTGCTTCCCTAGCACAGAGCCAAGGATTATCCTGGTGGAATTACACGAGACAAGGCAGCTCCGTCTCTGCAGAGAAAACAATTTCACAGAAGACTACACTAGGCTAGGATGGGAAGCGGGGACACAAAGGCAGTGAAGAAGGAGCTTCAGCCAGTCAGGGTAAGCAGCATCTAAAGTAGTTTTTAAGGACAGAAAGGCATGGAAGCGTGAGGTGTTTTGATTCCATACAACTTTCTTTGCCAGCTTCATTACCATTGTATTTCCATCCCTTGCCTGGATACTTGATGTTGCTTGTCACTGGTCCCACAGAAAGCTTATTCTGCTTAGATGCTGAAGGGAGGGGATGTGATTCAGAAAGCATTGTACACGGATACCTGGGAGAAGCAGGAACTTGGCTGCTAATTCCAGAGCTGATCTTGGACAACATACACATTCTTTGTACTTAAGAAGCCTAATGAGAGAAGCAATGGGGCCCGCTGTGGTTCTGCGGAACTGAGATCAGCAGCAAGCCAGACTAACACAGGTGGGGGACAAACCGCTGGATAAGAAGTGTCAAATGTTTGACCAATGCAAACCCAAAAGCCTTACGAAGTATCTTGCTTTTATATTGCACATGGGACTGCTCAAAGCACAAGTGTGGACAGGACTGATAAATCCTCTTCTGATGAATCTGCAGCTCAAGACATGCGATACGTGTAACTTGAAAACACAGAGGTACTCATACAGGCTGTTTCTTTCGGGCTAATGTAGCACCCGTAATTCCGAGGGACAAAGGCAGGAGCCTGTAGCTGTAAATCATCATCCAAAGCCTGTACTCCTGCTCTGAGCTGTCTATCATTGCTGCTTTGCAAATCCAGGCAGCTACACTCGTTTTCCAGAAAGTTCCTGAAGCACAACTCAGATCCCAGTGCAACATCCAGTATAGCTCCATGCAATCGGATCGTATCAGCCTGGTGATGCTGCGGATGTGTGCTCCGCAATGCTCAGCCTCCTTAAAGCTGACAAGGAGCCACGTTCCAAGTGGCTGTGGGTATCAGCCCTAGCCTGAGTTCTTGGAGTAGTTCATGCAGACAACTAGGAGCGCTCAGAGATTAATTCTCAGCAGAATCAGCATCAGCAGTGTTACAGGGCATAAGAAACACCCTGTTCTCTGTCATTACAGGCATGATTTACAGCCATACAGTTTGCACCTCTGCCTTCTGCAAGCGGAACCTTCCTCAGTTTCTTCACTTAGAGAACGAAGATGATGCCCTTGACCTTTATAAAGGTGTTCGCAGTAGGTGGACAGATGCTGTAAGCTAAAAGCTTGGTAGTACCACTATAATACAAACAATGGCAGCAGCAAGAATACACTTGGTGCTCCTCCTTTCCTGACCTTCCTCCCACACACCATTCATGCCACATTCTCTCTGTGCTCTCAGCTCCTGCAGCTGATCACTTGCCAGCAAGAGACACTGACAACAAAGAGAAAACAGTCCAAGACACAGGATCTCTCTCTTCTCCCCTCCCAGCATCCTTTCCCTGCAGGAGACAATGATGGATATTTGCAGTGTGCATCTCCCTCTCTGCCTCCAAGCTGCAGTGCTTGCGAGCAGAGGAAAGGCTGTGATGGGGCTCTAGCACCATGGCTCACACATGTGATTGATGGACAAGGTCGCTTTCTGGGGCTGATGAATAAAGTCTATCATGCAGCATGAAACAAGTGGGGAGGAAAAGACTGGGCCAGCTGATTCTAACGATGACTATTTAGTGGGCAAAGCTTCCTGAGGGGGTTTCCTGATTTATCTGTGATTAGAGCAACTTGGGTCTTCCCTCTGTTAAGCGAAGGTTATGTTTATGGGCTATCACAGGATGCCACAAACATTCCCTTCTGCTGGAGCGCTGAGCTGGACTGTTCAGTCTTGCTCAGGAAAGGGAAGACCCAGTCAAAGAACCCACTTAAGGAGTTCACTTTCCCTGGCAGCACAACCCCATGAATTAATGATTGGATAGGAGACGGATAATGCTGGGCTTGAGGTTGGAGTGTGTTTTCATGTATATTTCATAGATCTGTTTTCTTTTTGATGTTTAAAGCTCTTTGATTATTCTTTGTAATCCTTTCATCTCGATTTTCCTAAGTGCCAGTTGCAGCCCCCATTTCAGCTTGCAGGTGAGCTGCTCCTTCACAGCTCACACAGACCCATTCTGCAGGGGACAAGAGATGATCTTCAGACATTAAGCTTAGGGCAGTAGCACATGAGGTTCTTTGGCCTGATGCTTGGAGTCACCTGGACAGCTGGAAGGGACTATAGCTCTCAGATCACTTCCAAATGCCCCCTTTCAAATACAAACCATCACAAAGGAAATCTGCGATTGCTTTACTCATACCCACCGTGCAGGAGCTGCTTCTACCACTTGGCAGTTACAAATGGAAACAAAACACCCTTTTTGCCCCTGGATAGGGGGGACTCGGAGCACAGCTCAGTAGCGGCACTGCATTCAGCCTCAGAGATGCAAAAGCAGGAGGAATTACCAAAATCAACAAGAAACTAATCTCTTTAATCCTGGAAAACTTTTTAAACAGGCTTAAATAATTGATACACTGTCAGAAGCCGCCTGAATCCATGGAGGGGGGATTAATATTGAATGAGGATGCTTCTCCCTCTCTGTATGGGAAAGGATGGCAAAGTCATAGAACAAGTCCTTTGCACACCGTGGTTGGCGTAAGGTAGGTAAAATGCTGGTGAAATCGCTCCTTAGCTGCAGATTTCAGACCCAACCTGACCAGTGGTGTGGGGAGGAGAGGAGAGGTTTCCCAGCATTCCCAACTTGGGTTTTGTAGGAGGTGGGAACCAGGCAATATTGGAAACTCGAAGGAAGAGGAAAGAAGCAGTCAGAGAAATCTATATTAATAGTCTCCCTCCGTGACCTTGAGTTTTAGGGGTATTCAGCCATAACAGCATCCTACATGCCCTCTCTCCTGTACTGCCCCACGTCCAGCTGGCAAGTTTGGCTTCTCTTTCTCTCTTCAGCTGTTTGCCATGTGCTCGGCAGTGTCTCAGACAAAACCACACGGGGGTCACCGTGCTGCAGAGCTGTTGACTGTGGCATTTGGCCAACCACTGAGGATCAATCACAGCCACTGGCTCCAGCTTGCCTTGCGTTAGCTCCCCAGTGCTGACCCTTCCACCAGCTACGGCGTGGCTCTCCCAAAGCCAGGCACATCCCAGGGAACACAACTCATTAACCTTGCCTGGGGCAAGGCTGGCAACATGTGCAGCCCGTAATGCAAAATGGCAGTTACAGTGGAGAGGGAGAGAGAGGAGACAGAACCGCAGACAGAGCATATTCCACTTGCTAATGCTTCTCTTTTCCAGTCATGTTAATTCAGATTCAATAAGGCATTTATGTCCGTATCTACAAAAAGTATTTAGATGCTCAAATGCTGCTGGATTCAGCATCACTTTGTCACCTTTGGGAGTCTGGGGTCTTATGCCTCATTCCTGTAATATATTGCAGTATGTTCAATGCTGAGGAAGTCACTGTCCATAGTTGGTACATTGCTCACTCTCTTACCGGTCACGACACTGCTAGGTCTTCATCTCTTCATCCCAGACGTATCTGAAGCTTTCCAGGTGAGTTAAAGCCAGCAGCTCTGTCTTTGTCTCCCTCTTATCTCCCGTTCAGAAGGAGGGTCATTATCTTCAATATACCTATAAAAATAAGCCCTGTGAGATTACCCCTGGAAAAGCAGCCTCTCCCTATGACAGGCAGCAATGCCAGGTCAGACGAGCAGTTACAAAATGCAGCAGGGGAGCAAGCAAGGAAACATAGATCACTGCACAGTGCCATCCTCAACACCGGGAAACATGCTTGGAGCCTTGGGCCAGACGGATGGACAGTGCTGGGGCAGTGAGCAGGATTGGACTAAAGTTAATGCTTCCCTTAGGATCTAATGTTAACAGGCGGGGTTCTATTAACCTGCCCCCTGAGGTACCTCATAAGGATCATGTCAGAGAAGAGAAGCAATAAGGAAATGAGTAACAATTTACTGTGCTATAGATGCACAATGATAATCAATACCATTTCACACTAAAATCGCAGTTGGCATCCAAAGCTCTCTCAAAACCAAAACGCAGTAAGAATTCATTCAGCAATGACCCAGTCGTCAGAGGCACTGCAGTGTTATTACAGGCTTTGTTCAGCTGGGCCACGGGGAGAAGACAAGACTTGCCCAAGGACACATAGCTCACAGTTGACAGGGTTGCAAAGAATTGCCCAAGGTCTTGTGTTCAAAGTCTTCCAGCTATTAATGCCCAGTGGAGGCCATTATGTTCATACCACTTAACAAAGGCCATCGGCTCTAAGTCTGCAGCAGCCAGATCGAGCCCAGTAATTGTGCTTTCCTTAGTGCCAGTCTCTTGAAGAGCTAAAGATGAATTAGGCGGCAGAGCAAGCCATGTGTTAGGTCTAATGGTTGTGACCAATCACTCCGAAAAGCACCCCTCAAAACGGGATTTCTCTTGGGTCGAGAGGCAATATCATACATTGCCTTTAAACCCACAAAAGGCACACAGCATGGACAATGTAATAACAGCAGTGTGGAGCGAGGCTGCTAGAGAGTGATCTGGCAAACTGTAATTGATACCCAGTGGCAATTCACAAGCATAGGCAGCCACTCTGGTAGAGTTGATTTAACAGAGCACTGATGCTGCTGCCTGCTGACTGACAGCCTCCTCCATCATGCGTGGCAACTGCTTCGAGACTCTGCAGCCATGTGGTTCTTGCTGCCTGCCGTCAATCTCTGCCGCAGGAAGCTCACAGCGCATGCAGGAGAGCCTTGGTGCCGATGGAGAGCTCTGCGCCCAGGTCAGGCAGGAGCCTGCTGCAGGTAACTGAGACTGATGTCACCGGGAAAGTCCCCAAACTGGCACTGAAACGTGGGGAAGAGCCTTCAATTCTCCAGCAGCAGATGAGCAACTGTGCCTTGCAGGGGCTCCTGAGGGACATTCAGACAGCAGGGTGCTATTACAGATGGCAGGAGACAGAGGCTACTTGGCCGTGGGTTGAGGCCATGATTACTTCCTGATCATTAACACATTGAGTGGCTTCTCACAAGCTCAAGTATTACAAGGAAGAACAGGGCACAGGTTCGCTGTAAATAGATTTGTCAGCCAAGGACTGATCCCGGGCCAAGAGGTGTACGGGATGCTTTTAAAGGTACAACAGCCACGTGTTACCTGCCCGAGTCTATTCCCTCTGCAATGACACCAGTGCACACTTAGGCACAAACTCCGTAGATTTAAACCTCTGCAGGTAAATACTGAAGGTAAATGAAGGTAAATACAGAAGCCCTGGCTGCTTCTTCATCTTCCCTTGTTAATGGTTAGGGTTAGTGGGACCAGGTAAAAGGCCGTCCGGCCTTTGTGCTTTTGCAACACCTGAGGTTAGCAAAGGTCCTTCTCACGTAGACTGGCACATGCCTTCAGTGCATCCATCACTTGCAGTTCACGGGTGAAGCGCAGGGACAGACATGGGCTTTGGAGCAACCATGGCTCTTCTCCTTTTCTTCTCCTGACTGTCCTGAAGTCACACACACCGATGCTACAACTCTGATAGGCGAGAACTTGCCTCTTCTCTCAGCACCAATGTATTTCTGGTTCCTGGTTAGCTGCATTTGCATCTGGTTTTGCAGCCTGCCTTTCCCCTGGAGCATCTTTATCGGATTTGCTTGCTCTCATGACTTACTGCATGTTTAGAACTAAGTTCTCCAGAACTAGAATAAGCCCCAGGATGGCTCAGGCTGCTGGAGCAAATCCAGGAGTGTGGGATAGATCCAGCAGCCCGGGTGGGACATGAAGGATCTGGAATGCTCTCCAGGCTGGGAGATTTGTCACTGAAAGCGCCAGAGCTGCTCCTCCCTGCCTGCAGACCAGCAACAGAGCCTTGAGCACAACCGAGGCCCAGGGCACAAACACTATAAATAACATTAATGGGGACATCAGAGCAGGGATTTGTGAGACTGGCAACTGCAAGCAGCAGCAAAGTGGAACGGTCTCACCCTGAGAGCTTTCTGGAGATGGTCTTATCTCAGAGGCTGAGTCAGAGGCAAGTAAAGGGGGCCGAGGACTCACCCCACTCACCCTGCTATTGTGGGACAGGAGGAATTTCTGGGCCTCCCCACCTCCTACTGCAGCCGTTTTCATTGCAGGACGAGGCGCGTGTTCAGGCAGCACAGGAAAAGTGGTTTCCCTGGGGATTTTTCACTACACCAGAGTCCCATGGTGGGGTGTGTGGGAAGGAGATGGTGCCAGGTCTGTAATACCTGCGGTGTCGCTCCGCTCCCTGCAGTAGGGTAGACACTGCAATGCTGGCACCAGAACCCCGTCACTCTATTCCCCACAGCATCACCTGGGAAGGGACCAGCACCATTGTTGCTCCGTGCTGCTCCAAAACTCAGGACACCCCATCCTGCATCTTCCTGCGGAGCCCAAGGAGCCTGTTCTCAGCAAACACCTCCAACAATATCTCGGGAGCAAAACTGGTTTACTGCTAAGGTGTCACTTTGCTGGGATTAAACCCCCTCCTAGCCTTTGGATGGGTCCCCCTGAATAGCCAAGCCTGTCTAATAAAAGAGTGTTAATTTTACAGCTATTTCATAGGAAAGCTCTTGGAAGCCAACCAGATATGACTGAAGTGGCCATGAGTGCCTTCAGCACAGCCATGAAATAGCCAGAAAGCAAAGCAAGTGCAAATTGGGCAACGAATGCCCAATGGAGATAGTGCTTCAGCACTGCCACGAGAGCAACAGCCACCCAGGCTTGCTTAATCTAGGCACATTGGAGTGCTCAGGAGCTAAGGACAACACCACTTCAGCTTGCAGCTCGTTTTCCAGGGTCTCAGGCAGGCTTGTGCTGACTCTACTGAGGGCTTTGCTGCTGCAGTTCTGATTTGTTGGTGCCCGAGCTCTCCAGCATAAAGATAGCTCGAGTACATCCAGATGTGCCGCATCCACAGACCCCAGCTGCAATATCAGCATGGCTTTTAATAGCCCTCTGTGGAAGAGAGAAGTGCTGACATGGAACTTCCTCAATCATCTGAGTCCTCTGGGTGAAGCTGACTTGCATCTCCAGAGCCTGATACTGGTCCTTGTCTCAGGTTCCCAGCCATGCCATCAACCGTACACCCATGTGCTTCTACATTGGCACAGCAATGGCAGGCAGTGAAACTCCTTGCTCTCAGTCATGCACTGGGTGCCCGACAAGGACAGAGTGGCTGGCCTGAGGAGATGGCAACCGAGCTCCCCAGATGGCAGAAGCTGCATTCATGCCCTGTGTTCCCCAAGCAAAGCGTCCTGTAACACCTCCAAAAGAAGCAGGAAAAGAAGCGGAAATCCTACCGAGTACTGGTTCTAACAACCACACTCATCCCAAGGCACTTTGTGAAGGTGAATGACAAAGGCAAATCAGCCACCTGGCCGTTAGAAAGAGTCCTCGTGGTTTTGAGAGACAGCCGCAGCCTTTGGCTGAGCCTGGCCACAGTTCCCATCTCCAAAGCCTCTTTGCTGGGAAACGGGCAATTCTTGTGCTGCTTGTTCCCGACTCTGGCCCTTCCTGCTGCAGTTCCCTTTGCTTGGCCAAACCTTGGCAGTGCAGGAGAGGAAATATTTACCAGTGCCAGAGGAGGGCTGGCTCTGACCTTTCCTGCTTGTTGAAGTCCCTGACAAGCCAGCCTGCCCTTTCCTACAGTCTAAGGTTGGGTCAGCAGGGATGAAGCTGCTGTCTGCGGACTACAGCTCATAATGCTATGGCCAGAGACAGCATGCAGTGCAACAGCATCAGCAGGGTATCATACACCCCTTAGTGAAGAGCTGCAAGGTGTCAGGGTATGCTCGATGGCAAAGAAACCAAAGGCCAAGACTTGCCATCACTGAAACATCACCAAAGGGGGATGAGGAGGGAGAGCTGTGAGGTTAGTGTGTTAGCAGTAATAAATCAGGAAGCACCAATTCAAAGTTATCAGTGTGCCATCCTACGCTTTTAATATAACATCTGGTATCTTTGGTTTAATACTTACACTGCGACAGGGACTTTGGGAGTTGCTCCACACTACCTTTGTAAGCTAACCCCTGCCTTAGAGAAACTCCCGTGCCATAAAGCTAGGCAGGTAATGTCAGAAAAGGGAAGAGAGGTGGACATTAAATGATCTTTCATTGGATCAAGAATGAAGAGCCCTGCTTGCATTTCTCAGGTTAGATTACAGAGGGTCTGCCACAAGTACGAGGCCTCTGTTGACAAGCTAAACAGACTCCCTTTCTTTTTTAACACAGTTTTCTCTGCCTGCTGCTGTCCTTAATGCAGGATTAATGGATGCAATGCTTTGTGGTTGGTTTATGTAAATTGCTGGCAGCAAACAACAGTCGTAATCCACTTTGTTGCAATGAAATGCAGCTCGTAGTGAAATCTATTATAGTTAAAATATAAATTAATTATAATCCCTTCTGCTGCAGTGAACCTTCATGTATAATTAACATTTACTGTATGGGGAAAGGGAAAGGGAAAATCCCCATCTGAGTGTTTCAATGTCACTAATCATTTCCTCTTCCTTTATGTCTCTCATAGGAAAGGATATTAGAGTTTACCTGTCCCCCTGCACAACACAAGTCACTGCTGCCTTCAGCTGGAGCCAAAAAACGCTGCTGCAGCATGGAGGAAACATGAGCAATTTCACACCACGCTGTGTTCTGGTCCCCAGGAAACATGGGCAGCAGCTCCTTCTATGTCTTCCATAGCCGACACAGGACCTAGGAGGAGAGAAGGCAGCCTTGTGGGTCTCGGAAACCAGAGCTCTTGTGTTAGACTAAGGAATGAGTTTCCATGTGGCCATGAGGCACAACTGGACACCTATGGTCCAACTTGTCAGCCCAGCGAGTTGCTCTGCACACAGCCACGCTTGGGCACTCTGGAAGCAGAGTATTTCTACTGGAGCTGAGCTTGCTCAACATGGCCAAATTCCCTCCTCATACCCTGCAGTAATAGCAGTGCAATTTGCAGGCACTTCCTTCAGCTGGATCATGCGCTCCAACCAGAACTGCTTGCTGACCTGGAAAACCAGACTGAAGGAGGGTGAGAACAGCACTTGTGAGAATGGAAGTGTTGAGGGTTCAGGGTCTGAGTCTGTTGAGGGCATGGGTCAGCACGAACACTGGCAAGTGAAATGCGGAGGCTCCTTCCCCCTCACAACAAAGCCTCCTGCTCCCATCTCTAATGAGAGTCAATTGCCGCTGATAAATTTTACAGAATAGCTTTCTTTTTTTTGCTTGTTCTGCAAATTAAGCAGAAAAATCACCTATTTAAAGGAAAACTGGGGCAATCCTTAAACCTGAGTGTAACCTATTTAAGCTGCTTAGGTCAGATGCAGGGCGAAATTCAACGTCTCCCTATTAGTTTTCTGCAGGGAGCAGCAGTTTGCACTGCTGAAGCAACGTTGTGCTTCAGAAACCCAGTGAGAGCTGATCTCAGAGCCACATCAAAGCCAGTGGGTACCAGAGGGGCTGGATTAGCTCCTCTGCTGTTGCCTTCAGCACAGCACACCACTCTCTCCTGCCGGCTGACTGGTCACCCCCACAAGAGGTATCTGTTTAAACCAGCCACAAAGGTGGGAAATGCCAGGCTTAAGTCTTAGACCCTCTTTTCAAAGAGGACCTGACACAGCAGCTTTCCAGTGCCTTTCCGACCCAATGCTGCCCTTCAGCACTAATCTCCATAGTGACATAGACTGCATCAGGCTTATTTAACCCTAAAGCTAAAACACACACCACCCAGCATAACTAATCTTCTGGGGGATGCGAGCACCACCTCCTGACTTATTTCAGTCTGGGGCATGGGATGGAACTAACTTTGACAGACTGCCAGGCTTGGCTGCAATTGGGAAGTGAAAGAACACAGGCTCAGCCTTCTCACAATATCCTCCAGGTCATTCCTACAGACCACAGTTGTGTGTTCACTTCCCATATGTGAGATCTCCATAGTTCACCCTCTCCCTGAATGTTCATCTTCATTCTCTGAATGCTGACCCTGTTCAACTGGATCATGTCCCATGCAAAGACAGGCTGAGAGAGTTGGGGCTGTTCAGCCTAGGGAAGAGGAGGCTGTGTGGAGACCTCAGAGCAGCCTTCCAGTATCTGAAGGGGGCCTATAGGGATGCCAGGGACGGACCNCCTAGGGAAGAGGAGGCTGTGTGGAGACCTCAGAGCAGCCTTCCAGTATCTGAAGGGGGCCTATAGGGATGCTGGGGACGGACCCTTCATTAGGGACTGCAGTGACAGGACAAGGGGTAACGGGTTCAGACTGAAACAGGAGAGGTTTAGATTGGATCTAAGGAAGAAATCCTTTCCTGTTAGGGTGCTGAGGCACTGGAATGGGTTGGCCAGGGAGGTTGTGAGTGCTCCATCCCTGGCAGTGTTCAAGGCCAGGTTGGATGAAGCCTTGGGTGCCATGGTTTAGTGTGAGGTGTCCCTGCCCATGGCAGGGGGATGGAACTGGATGATCTTAAGGTCCTTTCCAACCCTGACTATTCTATGATTCTAACTCCCCCAGCTGCATTGAACTTCTTATGTTCATCACCCTGTCCTATCACCCCCACATAACACATATCCATCCTTCCACCAGTCCCTTCCTGCTTTGCACAGGCTCCACTTGCTCTCTCACAAAGCAGGGCTCAGAGCTCACTGGAGACCAGGCTGGAGAACCATTAATTCTCTCTGCCAGGACCCATTCCTTCCTTTCTATTATTTTACCATTGTCACTGCATGTTTTAATTCAAATTGGCTCTGGACCGTGGACATTTATTTGCAGTAACACTCAAGAGAGCTAAAGCTTCCACGGAATCAGCAGCAGGAGCAGCAGCAGCCTGTTGAGCTGTTGCTGGAGAGGACGTGGCTGTAGGTTAGGCACAGCTAAAGAAGCTGCCAGTCACGTTTCGTTGCCCTTTCCACCTGTGTTTATTAGAGGTGACTCCTTTCTTTTGTTGTTTTAATTTTAAACCATCTACTTACTTCATCCTCTCTCTTCCCATTAGATGGGGTAGCAGCAAATTAACAGACAGCTCCAAATGACAGACTTGCTTCCATTCTCCTAACTGGCTCATTTTCCTTCCTCTGCACAGAGAATCACAAGGCAGTCTCAGCTCCTCACGTGTTTAAGAGGCCATAAAATGTTAGCATTCCCTGGCAATGCTCCGGTCTCCTCCAGCTCAAGATGCTGACCAGTGAACAGTCAACATTACCCATCATCAACCTCAACAGCTGACAGCTCCTTACTCTTTCTCCACTGGTTTTGACTGTAATTGGATGGCCTATGTCCTGTCTCTCTGCTGGGCTTCATGCAGAGCACTGCCAGACCCAATCATGAACTCACACACACACACAGTGTTCCACTATCATCCTGTATTTGCGTCCATCCTGCCTGCAGTCGGCTGCCCTCATCATCCCCTGCTCCATCTCATCCATATGAATAGGCAAATGCACAGGGATGCAACTGAACTTCACACAGCTGATTTCGTCTTCTCCCTTTCCCATTGACCACGGAACTTACAGCTCTATTACCTGCTTCTGACACAGGACCCTGTGTTTTGTCAACCACGTGGGGTCACTACTTACAGCTGAGGTGTGCTTTGCTTCCTGTTCTCCCCTTGGATGTCTGAGTGCTGCTGAAAACAATTCCAAGTGTCTTAGCCAATCTATGGTATCTCCCAGCCAATCTCATGCTCCTGACACATGTGTAGCCCTTGTTTATTCTTCCCCAGCTGAGAAAGAATTACCCAGAGATTTACTCAACCCACAATGTGTCTCCAACATGGAACCGAGGCGAATAAAAGGAGGACGAGGGGTGGAGGATGGGGATCTAACCTTCATCTGCTTCAAAAGCTACTTGTCCTTCAAGAGCAGCATCCAGAAAGCGCAGAACACAAGCGGTATCTGAACCTGCATATCAACATAACAGAGTCCCCTTCAGCATTAATAACCATACAGCTATTGTCAGCTCCAGCAGCTACCAGGTCTCACAGGGATAAGCGCAGCAGGGACGGATATTGTTTGTACCTTTTGATTCTGGCTGAGTCCGTGGCAGTGCTTTCAAACATCGGAGCCTCTTCGCTGTGCACACACACACAGGAATTAAGTAAATAACCTCTGCCGGTACTAAATAACCAGTGCTCCTTGGAGGAAACCTGCTGAATAGACAAGGGAGAGGTGATTTTAGTACAGGCTTTCACAATAGGCACATGCAGAGGGACTGACACACGTGACACAGACTTAGGCACCCTTGCAACTAAAGGAAACAACTAAGAAAGACTGAGCCATATTTTCTGCATTTTTTCTTTTTAAAACTAACCCTTTTCCATCACCAAGAGCTTTCCTTTTACAAATATGCCAAACACTTACAGAATGGATAGCCTCACCCCCCTTCTCCGGAGCAAATCGATGTTTCATTCAACCCGAAACACATATTTCCTTCTTCATTTTCCTTCCACCCCTGGGAGAGTAACAAATGCTTTTTTTTTTCCTCAAAGAGTGCTTTCTGCTTTTCAGCACATTGTTGAATAGAAACACTCATTACTTACACAGCTCCATTTATTACCTTTTTTCACTAGGGAAAGCAATGGGCAGCAATGCGAACCTGTTGCACAGTCAGGGAAGAGCTGCTCAGCAAGCTCCTTCACCCCTCTCTAATGGCAGCTTTCTTTTCCCTGCCTGTACCGTTCTTGTCCACTCACCACAACGCTCTAGTTTTGAAGCTCACTTGCGCCTCACTTGCAGAACCCCGTGAGCATGGGGTAACATGCTCAGTGTTCTCAGGGCACAAGCAAACAAGCTGAGCTTTCATGGCTGAAAACGGGTATCTGTGGTCTGACAAAGTTAGAGCTAAAACCAGAATATCTTTACACTGATATTTCCCCCTCCGGCTAAGCAGAGAAGTTAGACTCATGGTCATTTCGTCTTGCCCCGTTCCTTATTTTTCTACCTAGTGAGCTATTCCAATTGATCAATGCCCCTCTGAACCTATGTCAGAGATCTGGCAAGGCATTCCTAACGCTCTCCTAGCTCCACTCTACCTGAGCACATTCCTCTACAATCAGTTAATCAAAATCCCTCAATTCATGTTATATTTATGACTACCCCATGTGTTAGCACTAATTGGGAGGAGAAGCAGCATAATTCCTGGCAGGCAGTTCTGCTGATTACAGAGCATGTTACCAGAAGTAGCCTCATGTTTGTATCGCATTATCTGCACCAGATCCACAGACACAAAGCATGGACACGAAATGAGAAGTGAAGCTTTGGAACCTTCCCCAAGAACGAGAAAACTGCTTCACCCTGAGCTATAATTAAAATGGGCTTAGCAGCTTCACTTGAGTTGTTTGTTTGACAGCCATCTTGCATTTTGTTCCTCAATACCATCCACTCCTATTCCTCAGTGCCATTGCAGGGTCAGTGAGCAAAGTACAGGGATAAAAATCACAGGGCTGAACTGCTGCATTTCCCCCGCACTTCGCATTCTATTGCTGGTTGATAGCCACCTTCAGAGAACATCTCCCTTCAGCTTGCAGTGCCATCTCTGTCTGAAATGGGAGCTAAAACTGTTCCTAAGGAGCCCAAAGAAACTGGCTGCAGCATTAAACAATGACCTACTTCCATCAGAGAACTCTCATCTCCTTTTCTCTTCGTTTCCTTCCATTCCCTTTGCCACTTGCAGCCTTCCCTTCCCAATCTGGCTTCTGTTTCCAGAAAACCTGCCACCACATGGACCTAACTCTAACCCTAACCCTAACCCTAACCCTAACCCTAACCCTAACCCTGTGACCGACTTACCTGAAGGCTGAAGGAACAGCAGTAACCTCACACCATGAAGCCAAAGATCTCAATCTATGCCCTTCTCTCTCCTCAGAGGTTTCAGAGAAGCCCTGAAGAACACAGGGCTAACTTCCTCCCTGTCCTCGCGCTGTGAATAGATGCCTGAAATCCTTATGGATCTTACTGGAAAGAAAGAAGCTGCCCAATATACCCTGGTGTCTTTAGCCAAACCTGCCCCTGTCCTCATGTTCTGAACAGGCATCAT
The DNA here is from genome assembly GCA_002631895.1 of Agapornis roseicollis. Taxonomy (NCBI): domain Eukaryota; kingdom Metazoa; phylum Chordata; class Aves; order Psittaciformes; family Psittacidae; genus Agapornis; species Agapornis roseicollis. The sequence goes on along the minus strand of NDXB01015048.1, from coordinate 10,918 downwards.
ATCTGTATGATGAAAGCAAAGCACCTCCCGGTGCTGGGAAAGCATTCCAGTCATTCTGTCTTTCCATTCTGCACTATAAACTCAAATACTCAGTAGCCAATTGGCAGCCACCTTCACAGAGAGCAGCAAAGCCTTTTCTTTCTTGAAAGGTTGGAAATGCAGGAACCAGACTGCTGTGCGCAGAAACCACACCAGCGTTTCAATATAGGATTCCTGACATAATGAGAGAACTGGCAGTAAATAGAAGACAAGATAGGCATCAATAGCTTGCGAAAGAGAAACGGAACATCAAAGGAAATGCCAGAATACAGAGAGGAAACAGGTATAAAAAAAACCTCAAACCACTTTTTTTCCTCACAGAAAGCACATTTTCAGGGGTTTGGGCTTAACCCAAGGCTGAAAGAAAACTATGACACAGCTGGCAGTGATTTCAGCACCCTTTGGATCGGGTCCCCCCGTTTTATTCAAGCTTCCTGCTCATACTGGTGAACTCATTCATACATGTGACACCTTTGGAAAGGAAAGGAAAGGAACAAGGGTAAATCCCCACTTTCCTCCCATAGCAAAGCCAGGCTGAACAGGCCCAGCTATAACCCAGAGACAGCTCCCACACCTCAGCTCTGGGTTCTCTCCTGCTCCTGGCAACCTGTGGCACGAAACAGGGTCTCCTCTTTGCAGTTCGGTGGTAATTGCAATTAAATGGAAGGCTTGCACTGAAAGCAAACATGGTAATGGAGTTAATTTTAGCAAACCACTAATGAGCAATACACCAGCCTCCCCTTTTTTTACCTTTATGGCTAACCTCCTAACGTGCCTTCTCTGGCTTTATTGAAATCATTAACAACTAACCTGCTGTCTTCCTTTTGGAAAACACATTTCTTCCAGGTTCTGCTCCACGGGGATCTGAAAGAGCTTTTCCAATCAACAATTCATTGAATGAAGTCTCCAGAAATCTGCTGTTGTGTTTCCATCCTGAGTTGACCTTGAGCTATTTAAACCTAGATGGATTTCAACTCCGTAGTCCCATCAGCCTACAGTTTCTCCTTCCTGCTCTCCACCTGGGATAAAAGAGGCTTTTCAGAACATGTTAGAGGAGGTCTGCTAAATGATGCATTGAAAAGAGCCAGAGGGAAAAACAACTTTATCATCTTGTGGCTTGAGCAGAAGAGGATGGGGCTCCTCGGTGCTTGAAAAGATAATGAAAAAAAAAAGAAAATTGGGCATATTGCAATGTAAAAGGGAGAAGTAATGCTTTTTGATGGAAGAATGATGGGCTCAACAGAGAGGAAGGTCCTAGGAGAGTCCCAGTGAACACAGAGAGTGGATGGCAAACTCCACCCTAGTATAACTTCTCCTTGAGAAAGGAAAGGGGTTCAGGGGAATAGCTCTGTCCAGCTCTAAGGGGGTGTGCTGTGGAAAAACATGGGAGTTAGACAATGGAGAAGAAGATTAAACAAGAGTAGGAGTTCTTTCTTCATTCCATCGTCCCTGAAGTTCAGCATTTCTGATCTGGATTCTGGTGCAGACATTTGTAGTAGATGCAAGATGAACCAAATGCAACAGAGCTCATGAATGCAGCATATCCTCGCCACTGCTCATGGGCTCCAAGCAGCAGGAACTTTGGCGTCAGGTCTGGGAATGCTGACAGAGATCCACTTGGTATAAACACCAGTGAGCAAGGTATGCAACCACCACTGCACTCCTCCAGAACCGCTGTCTCTGCCAAAACACTGCTACAAGAGCAACTGATCCACAAACCATCAACATCAGAAAGCTTCTCAAGTGCCCCACACAAGGTCACACCACCGACCAGATTCTACTACTGCAGGCCAAGAAGCCACAGAGAGCTGAAGCCAGAAAAGCTGTTCCATTTGCCTTCTGTAAATTGAGATAGGAAACTTCATGGGTAAAGGCGTATACCCGGCTGCTGGCGTCCGTTTGGTGTACAGCCATGAGGAGCAGGGGGCATCTTGTGGTTTGGGTCCTGCAAGATGCAGGAGGCATCTTGTAAGTGATCCATGTGGGTGCTAGGGACATAGATAGTAGTAGCCTGGGGGACATAAAGAAGGACTACAGAGCCCTGGGAGAGGTGTTTAGGGGCTCTGGAGATCAGATTGCTTTTTCATCCGTTCTCCGGGATACAGGGGAGGACCATAAAAAAGCCAGGAGGATTGGGCAGGTTAATAACTGGTTACAAGCGAGGTGTCATAGTCAGGGGTTTGGGTACCTTGAAAACGGGACCCAGGTTTGTAGGTCAGGTCTGCTGGGGGATGGTGGACATGCTCTGAATAAAGAAAGGGAAGAGTGGGCTTGGTAGGAGGCTTGCCACACTTGTCAAGGATGCTTTAAACTACATGTGTTGGGGGAGGGGGGCATTGTTCCATCCCAACACACCCAGTCCGGTTGTCACCACCTATAATAAATGCTTGGAGCAATGTAGGGACATTCCTCCTGCTCCAGACAATGAGCTGGCCTCATTTGGAGCTCGGCTCAGGTGTCTCTATACAAACGCACGTAGCATGAGAAACAAACAAGAGGAATTAGAGATGTGTGCCCGTCTGCAGGGGTATGATATAATAGGCACCACAGAATCATGGTGGGATGGCTCCTATGACTGGAGTGTTGGAATGGAAGGTTACAGGCTTTTTAGGAAAGACAGGCCTGGGAGTTGCCCCTTATGTTAGAGATAGGCTGGAGACTATGGAACTCTCTCTGGGGACAGGTGAGCAGGTAACAGAGAGTTTGTGGGCCAGGGTTAAAGGGAGAACAGCGATGGGAGACCTAACTGTGGGGATCTGTTACAGACCCAGATCAAGAGGACTCTGTGGATGAAGCGCTCCACAAAGAGATAGGAAAAGCCTCAAGCTCCAAGGCCCTTGTTCTCATGGGGGGCATCAACCACCCAGACATCTGTTGGAGCGACGGTAGAGCCCAACGCAAGCGATCCAGGAGGTTCCTGGATTGTGTGGAAGACAACTTCCTTCTGCAAGGAATAGAGGAGCCGACAAGGAGAGGTGCCGTACAAGTTCCCTACAGGCCTCAGGGCAGTGCAGAAGGAGAAAAGATTAAAAACTACTGGAAGCTCTTCAGCTCCCTGAGGAAGTAGCTACCATGTACTTTGAAGGGCATCAACAAAGGTGACTCTCATTGGGGAACTGGAAAGCATCCCGTCGATTTGGAAGCCAAACGAGAAGCTCAAAGGATTTAAAATCATTCCCGTAATCCCTGACGGCAAACTAACAACTGAGAAATCGAAACCCAGGCGTTCAGAGGAGGGAAAACTGATTGAAGATCTCAAAGAACGGGAAAACAAAGAGGGTTGGGTTCACATACCTGATGGGCGAATTGCAGTTCCCGATAATCAACTCTGGAAGCTGGCTTGGGCTGAACGTAATAAAACTCATCGGCGTAGCAGCTCTTTGTATCAATGCTTAGACAAACAAACTGTAGGAAGGAACCTAGATACCGACGTTTGCTTAGAGACCGTGTCACTTCTGTCTCAAAAGGGAAAATCCTAACATTGAAACAGGAGTCCAATTAATACAACTGGGGAGGAAGTTATCCGCGACAGCATTAACCAATAGCTTTTTCTGAACTACCAAAAGAGGTTACCAGGAGCTGTTGCTGTTAACAAATCCTTTTTCAGGGTGTCCAGAAGCATTCCCTTGTAGAATGAATGAATCAAGCAAGACAAGCAAATTGGAATGCTGTTAAATGACCTTCTTTTGGAGCACCAGCATCAACTTCTTCCCAACGAAGGTCGCACTTTAGCGCAAAACAGTTCCCAGAAATGAGCAAAAGTTAGGAATGGATTGGCAAGGACGAGTAGCGCACAGGCCTGAAGGAGAAGAGAGAGAGATGATCAAACAACAGATGAGTGAAACACGGCAAAACAAGTTCCCCACAACCAGTTGCCTGAAGCAGGAGGGATCAGCTAACCAGGAAGTTCACTCTTCCCGTACTTCTGCAAAGCCCCAGGAGATAGCATCCATTTCATCAGAGAGTTTCCTTTGTTTCAAGATTGCCTCCCCATCTCTTGAAGGAACAGCAACCTTCACTGACTATGGAACAAACCCCTCCTTGGGAAGCCCATGGACCTCTAGAGCCATTCAGTTTCCTAATACCGTTTTATCAGGAAAGGCTACTTAAGAGCTCTTCTTGCTCCGCTTTTCACTGCTTTTAATCTCTAGTTCCTCTGTGGTCGATGGGCTCCTTACGCTTGCCTTCCCTCCTCTACTTACTCCCAAAGATGGAATGAGCCACCTCACAAAACTAGGAAATGCAGTATTCCAGTCAAAAATAGGGGGAAACCCTCGCTTAACCCATACCAGCCTTTCCCTTCAGGAACCAGCCACCGCTGAACCACCAGACCACCTACATTAGCAGTGGGATTGCAATTTGAAGTGTCACTTACACCGGTGGCATTTAAACAAACCATCTCATACTCTGCTTCCTGCTCTAAGGCTCTCTTTGCACACAGGGATCGCGTTCTTTACTCGCCTTAGGATAAACTCTTCCAAACCTTAACCTTTCCTTTGCATGTAGATGGCTGGCGTTCAACCACAAATCTCCCCGTAAGATAGCGTTGGGAATCGCAACGCCAACTAACGCAAGGCCCTGACCTCCTGATTCAGGCAACTGTGCACACACTCGACAGTCACGACAGGGAACAACCTAAGTACCATTCTGCATTAACTTCAGGTATAAGGATTGGTCCCAAGCTGCTATGACAGTTAGCCTATGAGCCCAACTTACGCCCGATGCAAGTTCAGCTGAGGGTCCTGAAGGCTCAATCCTGCCTGTCTCTTGCTTGCTTTAGCCTTGAATAATGTATCCAAGCAGGTGGTTCCTTCATCTTCACTGCCCCACGTAAAGGTGGTCAATATGATCCGCTACGCTCCTCTTCACTTCTCCTGTGGAGAACCACTTGAAAACTTCTTAACAGAAGCCCAGTCTCTGCATCTGAAAAGCTGACTCACATAACCCAGGCCTTTTGCTCTTGGCCCTAATAGTCAAGCTTTATTTTCCCTCATTGTTTTCCCGTATCGACCAGAACCTCTCGGAGATGGCTTTCTCCTTTCAACTGGGACTGACACGCTCTTCCCTATACAATTTTACATGGGCCAGCCCCTTCTTTCAACCAAGGTTTACTTTGTACTCTTAACAGACCCAGTGCAAAGGCTTGGCACCCATATCAATTCCTTCTGACGTATTTCACTAAGCTCTTGTTTGATCATCTCTCTCTTTTCTCCTCCTCCTCCTCTGGCCTCAGGCCTCTATGCAACTCATCCTTGCCAATCCATTCCTAAGTTTTGCCCATTTCTTGGAACTATTTTGCACTAAAGTGCAACCTTCGGGCGGAAGAAATTGCTGCTGGCGCTCCAAAACAAGGGCTCATAGCATTTAACAGGGACCCAGTTGCTTGTCTTGCTTTATTTATTCGACCTGGAATGCTTCTGGCCACCCTGAAAAAGCACTCCTTAACCCCAGCAGCAGCTCTTGGTAACCTCTTTTGGTCATTCAGAAAGAATTATCTCTTAAGGCTGTCCCAGGTAACTTCCTCCACAGTTTTCTTAATTCCAATTCCATTTTCAATTGTGGAATTTGGTTGGTTGGTTGGGTTTTTGAGACAGAAGTGACATGGTCTCTAAGCAAATGTCGGTATCTAGAGTCCTTCCTACAATTTGTTTGCCTAAGTATTTATACAAAGAGTTGCTACCCCAATGAGATTTATTATGTTCCTCCTGATCCAGTTTCCGGAGTTGGTTGTAGGGGATTACAATTCGCCCATCACATATCTGAATCCCTCTCTATTTGCCTCTCTTTTCAGATCATTAATCTGTTTTCTATCTTCTTTTGAAGGCCTAGGTTTAGAGTTTTCAATTGTTAGTTTCCCATCAGGGATTCAGGATATGATTTGAGATTTTTCAGCTGCTCGTTTGGATTCAAAATTGGCCACGTTATTTCCAACTCCGTGATCAGAGTCACCTTGTGGGTATCTTTTAAAGTACATAAGAGCTACTTCTTCAGGGAGCTGAACAGCTTTCAGGAATTGTAGAATTCCTGTAGCATGTGTAATCTGCTTCTCTTGTGTGTTCAAAAGTCCTCATTCTTTCCAGGTATAGAATCATAGAATCATAAAAGAGTTAGGGTTGGAAGGGACCTTAAGATCATCTAGTTCCAACCTCCCTGCCATAGCACATTGTGCATGGACCACACCAAATGCGTATTTAGAATCAGTCCAAATATTTATGCTTTTATCTGTAGCCAATTCCAGGGCTCTGCCTTCTGGGCAGAGGTGTTCACAGGTAAAGGTTTAGCTTCTATTACCTGTGCAGTGGTGGTAACGGCATATCTTGTCTTTCATTTACCATTTTCCATGAAGCTACTGCCATCAGTAAACCAAGAATCAGCATCTTGCAGAGGTTTCTTTCACGTCTGGTCGGCTGAATATACAGTCTCTATGGTGGCCGAGCAGTCGTGCGTTAGTGGTTCTGTCGATCGTTCCTGCACAAGGATGCTGGATTCACAACGTTAGGGACCACAATTTCTATATCATCTTGTTCCACAGGAGTGGCCTGGCATGTGAAGGAGATAATCAGTGGGCTCCTTTCTGCTCCAGGACTGCTGATCCCCCATGGGACAACGGCTGCCACAGCCCTTAGGCATCCGGGCCATCCTTTGCTCGCTTCATCCAGCTGTTCTGAAAGTACACCACTGCCATTCTGTAGGGTCCTAGTTTCCGAGCAGGGACCCCCAAAGCTATTCCTTCTTTTTCATCATGTGGGATGGGTGCTATCTAGCACCAGATGTCCCACAGCTGGAGCTCTCCTTAACTCTATATTTCTAAAAGCCTCCTCTTGTTGTACCAGTTCAGTCCAGAGAGGGAGGGTTTCCCTTCAACAGTTCATATAGTGGTCTTACCAGAACACCATGATTATGGATCCAAAGAACCAATCTCAAATCATGTTCTTAATCCCTGATGGCAAACCAACAATTGAAAACTGTAAACCTAGGCATTCAAAAGAGGATAGAAAATTGATTAATGATCTCCAAGGACAGGAAAATAACGAGAGTGGGATTCAGATACCTGATGGGTAAATTGTAATCCCCTACAACCAACTCTGGAAGTTAGTTCAGGAGCAACATAATAAAACTCATTGGGGTAGCAACTCTTTGTATAAATACTTAAAAACAAATTGTAGGAAGAAATGTGTGTACTGTAGTTCGATTTGTGACGAAACAATGTCAGCTATGTCTTAGGAATAATACTAAGACTGAAAATAGAAATCAAATTGGGACAATTGTGAGAGGCCGTTATCTGGGACTGCAGTGGCAAAGAGATTTCTGAATTACCAAGAGAAGGGGTTCTTGCTATTTGTTGGTATTAACGGATACTTTTCCAGGTTNACGAAACAATGTCAGCTATGTCTTAGGAATAATACTAAGACTGAAAATAGAAATCAAATTGGGACAATTGTGAGAGGCCGTTATCTGGGACTGCAGTGGCAAAGAGATTTCTGAATTACCAAGAGAAGGGGTTCTTGCTATTTGTTGGTATTAACAGATACTTTTCCAGGTTGGCCAGAAGCATTCCCTTATAGGATAAATAATGCAAGACAAGTGATTAAAATATTATCAAATGAGATAATAGCTCATTTTGGGGAACCAGTGGCAATTTCTTCCAACCGAGGTTCACACTTTAGTGCCAAATGGTTACAAGAAATTAGCAAAAACTTAGAACTTGACTGGTAACTCCATGGTCCATACAGGCCTCAGGCCAGGGGACAAGTAGAAAAGATGAAGCATCCGATTAAGCAACAGATTAGTAGAATATGTCAGAATTTCTATTGGTACCAAACGTTACCACTGGCTCTATTAAAGAGTTTGAACTAAACCTCGGTTGAAAGAAAAGGTTAGCCCATTTGGGATTTTGTATGGAAGACCGTATCAGTGCCAGTTTAAAGGACAAAGTCTTCAGGAAGTGGGGGAAAGCTGCCTCCAACAGTTTCTGATCCATCTGGGAAAACAATTGGAGGAGATAAATAAGAGAATAGTAGGGACAAGAGCAAGGGGTTTGGGTTATCCGATTCACCCTTTCAGATGTGGAGACTGGGTTTAAGTATTTTTCAGGAGATTCTCTACAGGAGAAGTGGAATGGACTGTACCAGATACTACTGACCACCTTTACAGCAGTGAAGATAAAGGAACAACCTGCTTGGATACATTATTCAAGGATAAAGAAAGCACCAGAGCCAGAGCAGACATGGCAGATTGAACCTTCAGGACCCTTCTGTATGAAATGGCGTCGGTCATCATTTGGACTCATGTGATAACTGGTGCACAAGCTTGGGACCAGAACTGATACCTGAAATGAGTGCAGAATGTTACTAAGGGGTTTAATCGTAGTGACTGTTGGGTGTGCGCACAGTTGCCTGAATCAGGAGAAAGCCTGGATCTCCCATTAGTTGCAGTTCCAATTCCTAACACTGTCTCATGGATAAACTTATGGGTGAACAGCAGCAATCTGTATTCAAAGGAAAAAAATGACATTTGGAATAGTTAATCCTAATGCAGGTAATAAATATGACACCTGTACACAAAGATGTATTACACCAGGAACCAGAGTAGGAGATCATGCTTGTTTAAATGCCGCAGATGTAGGTCACCACTCAAACTGCAATCATATTGTTAATATAGATGGTATTGTAGTTCAGTGGTGGCCCACTCCTAAAGGGAAAGGATGGTATTGGTTATGTGGAGAAAATGCTTATAAGACTCTACCCCCCAACTGGAAGGGGGCATGCATCTTAGGTGCTGTAATGCCCAATTTTACTATTATTGACAGGTATCCTTCGGGGACCTGGATTAGAAGTTTTGCTAAAGGGATTAAGCAAGGGTTTAACCCTATTATTGAACGGCACACCGCATTTCATAGCTTTATAGAAGGGCTAATTCCATCTTTGGGAGTAAGTGAATTAGAGAAAGGGACTGTAAATATTTCAGCAACCATAGAGGAAATGGAAAGTAAAAACATTGATATAATCCAGGCAGAACAAGAAATAACCAGCCTATCTAAGATGGTATTGCAAAACCAAATGGCTCTGGACACGTTATTGGCATCACAAGGAGGGGTTTGGTTCCATTATCAATGAAAGTTGTTGTTCCTATATAGACCAAAGTGGCAGAATTGAACCAGATCTGGAGGAAATTTGGAAACAAACTAAGATATTCCATGAAATGGCCATGGATGAGACCTCCTGGGGTTTCGAAGGAATATGGGAAAAGTGAACTTCATGGTTACCTGATCTCTCCTGGTTGAGGCAATGGCTGCAGGAATATTAATGTCAATTACTTTGATATTGATTACTTGTGGTATGATCCAATGCTCATTGTATCTTTGTACACCATTTGGTGTGTTTTGTACACCAAATACAACACCAGTGTATGTCTGGTGTCACAAACGATCTATGATAAATGATGAAGATTGGAAAAGGAATGAAATTCAGCACCAAGTAGAAATGGGGAATTATTTCAAAGAAACTTTTGATGGCAATGGTAATATATGAAATGTTGCAAAAGAATCTGCAAAAGGACAGGAAAAGGGGGGAATTGAAACAAGGGGGGCACAGAATCACAAAATAAAGCATAAAACCCTTTCGAATTCGTTTTAAGTAATGTCAAGTTTGCTGGCTTTGTAACGGTAGCAATGGAAAATTACTGAGGTGCATGACACATACTAAAAATAGAGCGCAGTTAGAGAGCATAACAAGAATCCTGGTATGAGATAAACCGTTGTAGTTGGCGTAGTTTTCTGTCCTTACAACCTTAGTACAAAAATAAGTGAGAAAACAGGATAGAAAAACAGGACGCAGGGATAAGGAGTGTCTGGGAACGGCACGTGTCCAGGACGGGCTGCAGTTAACCTAACTGATAAGGAGGAGGATAGGAGGATTATTATGTCTCTGGTGCTAACGAACCGATCAGACCAGTATGAGCATCTCCTGCGCTTGCTTCAAAGGGTGCCAGCAGTGATGGAGATCGTTGGAAGAAGTCAAGGACCCTCAGAGACCAGCACCACAATTGTGTACGCATGGGGGAGCTTTCTGGAACATGATGTGATCCATACGTAGCCTCATGAATATGTATGTGTGCCCGGGGACTATATAAGGATGGCTTGGGTGGCAATACGGGGACACACGTTAGGAGGAGTGATCCCCCGTGTCTCCCTTGGATCCTCTAATTTTAAGGGATATTGGTTTATTTTAATTGGGCATGGCCCCCACCTCCTTTTTATTTCCACTTGAACAGGCAAAGCATTGTTTTGCCTTACCTGGAACTGCAGATGCCCATACTCCAGATAGACCTGATGAAGGTTTTCTTCTATTTCAGGGAGGCCTTTCTGTTTGCTCTTCTGCTGAATTAAAGACAAACTCCAAACTGCAATTCATTGTTTGTTTGGTTTTCTTTTGAACTCTAAATTCCACTTTGCCTTCTTTAAATGTTGCTTTTAGAGCTTTTTTTCCCTCATAGTTGCTGACCCTGATGCTGCCTCTGCAACAGCACTGCTGGTTTAACTCTTTAACTCTGAATATGAATGTGCTGCTTGTGACAGCAAAGCAATCTCCTCCTCCTTATCAATATCTGATTGTCCTGGGTTCAGCAATAGCAGTCATTTTTTCTTAGTAGCTGGTGCAGCACTGTGTTTTTTGACTCAACCTGGGAACAGTGCTGATAACACCCATGTTTTCAGTTGTCACTAAGCAATGCTTATTCTGACCAAGGACTTTGTGAGAGGAGGAAGATCTGGATTCAGGAACAGGGAAGCTGGAGGTGGGAGAGCCAGTGAGCACGACAGCTACAGCAGCCCCGGTGACAAGCACAGCAGCTACAGCAGCACCAGTGACAAGCACAGCAG
>NDXB01015047.1:119820-160030 GCA_002631895.1 Agapornis roseicollis | reverse complement strand
TGTGAAGCCAGCAGGTTACCTGTTAGTGTTCTTCCCTGATCCTTTTGCTTGCGATTTGGGACATCTTCGCTGGTAGGTGATAATAGTTCTATCACTTCCCTCACACAGAAGTAACTGCCCTATTACACATATGTTATGGAAGCTTTTGGAGAGGAAACATTTCTGGTAGAACAGAGTTTTAGTCGTGTGTTCGGGCTGTTCTGAGGCGCTTCCTGCAAGTGATGCAATGCTGAAACCCCACTGGGGAGCACCCATGGGGATGAGTGCTCTGAGAAGGAGAATGCTCATCAGTGGAGTTCAGGTTCTTCTCCAACAGAAATACCCTTAATCATGTCCTTGCTTTCTTTGTTGAAGTGCTTGGAACTTTGAGAAATGCACCTCACTCTTACTATCTGCTCCCAGGTCAGCTGGGGAGCAGTAGGCAAAGGGATCATGTAGAGCACACAAGAAAAGTGCCATCACAGGTGAAACAGAACTTTCTTCTGTCCCCTCCTAACCAGCACTGACACTTGCTTCAGGATCCCTTCAGCACTCTTAACGAGGCCTTCTTGATGCAAACCAAGAACTAGGACATGACTTTATTATGGGGAGGGGCTGAGAGTGGAGCTGGACAGGGAGGTATTTCTGTAACTGCTTTGACTGCAGACACAGCCCAGGTTTACCTGGAGCAGCAGGAAAGCTTAGAGAACAAGTGTGGGGTTGAGCTGTGCAGACTGGGACCTGCAGTTCACCTGCTTTTGTGTAGGAGCTGCTCTCCTTTGAGTGTGAAACCCTTCTTGTTGGTCACCCAAGGGAGGAGAGGGGGAATCAAGCAGTAAGTGCAGGCAGGAGGCAGGGAAGGCACAGGCTCTTAGGAGGCATCACAGTCTTTCTGACTCCAATGGGAAGCAAGAGAAATGAAGCTGGAATTTGGTAGAGGAAAGGGATGTAAGAATGATTCCTGTCTGCACCACCCAAGCCAAGAAAAAGAAGGAAAGCATGGGGACCATTTGTCTTCTTTTGGAAGTAGGTGTTTGGAAATAGGAACCAGGCAACAGAGCTGGAGTAGGGCCTGGAGCCCAAGTGTGATGGGGAACAGCTGAGGGACCTGGGGGGTTCAGTCTGGAGAAGGCTCAGGGGGGACCTGATCACTCCCTACACCTGCCTGACAGGAGGTTGTAATGAGGTGGGGTCGGTNTTTGGAAGTAGGTGTTTGGAAATAGGAACCAGGCAACAGAGCTGGAGTAGGGCCTGGAGCCCAAGTGTGATGGGGAACAGCTGAGGGACCTGGGGGGTTCAGTCTGGAGAAGAGAAGGCTCAGGGGGGACCTGACCACTCTCTACAAGTTCCTGACAGGAGGTTGTAATGAGGTAGAGTCAGACTCTGCTCCCAAGGAACAAGGGATGGGACAAGAGGCACCGGCCTCAAGCTGCCCCAGGGCAGGTTTAGATGGAGCTGAGGAACAATTCCGTCCCCAGAGGATGCTCAGGCATTGGAACAGGCTGCCCAGGGCAGGGCTGCAGTCACCGTCCCTGCAAGGGTTCACACCGTGTGGAGACGAGGCCTCAGTGCCATGGGGCAGTGGTGGCCTTGGCAGTGCTGGGGAATGGTTGGACTGGGTGCTCAGAACTGTTAATCTGAGGGGGGACAGTTTAACTTCTTCCTTATTCATGGTGAAATGAGAGTTCAAGGTCTTACGATTTTAGACATGGTGAATGTTCAGGCATTGGAACAGGCTGCCCAGGGCAGGGCTGCAGTCACCGTCCCTGCAAGGGTTCACACCGCGTGGAGACGAGGCCTCAGTGCCATGGGGCAGTGGTGGCCTTGGCAATGCTGGGAACGGTTGGACTGGGTGCTCAGAACTGTTAATCTGAGGGGACAGTTTAACTTCTTCCTTATTCATGGTGAAATGAGAGTTCAAGGTCTTATGATTTTAGACATGGCGAATGTTCAGGGTTTTTCTANGGCAGTGCTGGGGAATGGTTGGACTGGGTGCTCAGAACTGTTAATCTGAGGGGGGACAGTTTAACTTCTTCCTTATTCATGGTGAAATGAGAGTTCAAGGTCTTACGATTTTAGACATGGTGAATGTTCAGGGTTTTTCTAAGTTGTAGTAAATGTTTGAAAGCAGGTGTTGTGAAAGGTGCTTCTGTCAGTTTGAAAACCTCAGTGTACACTGCATACTCTTCAACAGTGTTTTACGTTTATTTAGGTTCCTCGAAAGAAGGAGGAGCTGGAGCTGTGGATGAGGATGATTTTATTAAGGCATTTACAGATGTTCCTACTGTACAGGTAAAGAGGCTGTGTATACTCATGTTTCTTTGGAGAAATATGCTATTTGTAATGCTATTTGTTAGCCTACTTTCAAACTTCTGTAGTTTTACAGTCTTCTAAGCAAGTATTGCTACTCCTTCTGCATTTACAGTCTCTATGGGAAGCTGTAGTTAGTTACCAAAACCACCTTTTTTTTGTTACTTCCCCGCTAATGATCACATTGTGTTTCAGCTAAAATACCTGACTGCTTTCTGAATCTTTTCCAGGGGATGCAGCAATTTTGAATTTTTGAAATTTTAATAAGAAAAATATTTCCATGATGTTTCAAGTGTTTAGGACTGCAGTTTTAAGGCATAATCAAGTAATAATAGCATAGGCAAATAATTTACAAAGTAAGAATTGTGTTTTCAGGTGTACCTGAATTGGAATGACGTGCATCTAACATATGTGTCCTCATCTCTAGCCTAGCAGTACTTCAAAACAAGGAATGTAGTGCCTTATTTAAATACTAATGAACCTGTTGGATTCTGAGTTCTTAGTTGAAAGATCAGCATTTCATTTCTGTTCTTGAGTTGTGGGAATTGTGCGCATTTGGAACTTTCACACGGTTGAGTCATTTAACTTGCTTGTATCTTCCTTGACCTGTTTTGAATAAGTTTTTCTTGAGTAGCAGAGGCGTGGAAGACAAACGAAAACTCACTCAGCCATAGCTCCCAAACAGCAGAAGAATTCTGTATGACTCCTTTTTCTTGATACGTGCTCTTGTTCCATTTTTATTTCCTAAGATGATAGCATAGCTGTTTGCTAGATCTCCTAGTGCAGGCAGAAATACTTTGTGCTTTTATGAAGGACACTCTTAACCCCACGATCCCTGTCACATCAAGATCTTTGTCTTACACTGTGAGAGCTTTATGTTTCTTTGCCTCTCCAAAATTCAGAATTCCTTAGAGGACAAAACCATGGAGGTCTTAATATTATATATCCCCATTATGTTGAACCAAGCCATATTGCACAGCGCAGAAAATGTGCTGCTTGTAGTTCAGTGCCATAGTATTTTCAGTCCCAAGCAGACTTCTCTAGTCACTGCAGCTGGTTTATAGCATTGCAAGAACAAAAGTGGGGTAACTATGTTGTTGACCAGCATATGTGTTTTTTCTGACTGCTAGATGACCTAAGAAGGTAGCTCATCCCTAAACTGCAAGAGCTGGAGTATAAGACACACTTGTCTTTAGTAACCTCCTTCCAAATTGACGTGAGGAGACGGGAGAAATGTGTAGCTGGTCCTAAAATAGCTCACTTATTAAATGAGAAAGTAAGAAAAATCTGCTGACTAGGAGGTCTTGGGAATAAGGATTTCTTGCTGTCCAACTTGTTGCTTCTAGTTGTGGAAAACTAGGCTGTATTTGGAATAACTCTTGTAGTAATTTCAAGTTGTCCAGGGAAGCAAAGTATTTAGTTGAAAATACATGTTCATCTTAAGTTTAGAGCAGAATAAAAATGTTCCTAAATCTTATTACAGTAAAAGAAGCATACATGCATGCAGCACAGTGTGTTCAGGAGACCAGAGGCAAAGCTTTTCAGGAATTCATGTGAAGCAAAGTGTCCTAATCTCTTGCTTTTCCCTGCATTGTCTCTGCTCTTGCATATAGAAAAATTGTGTCATGGACCTAAATAAGTCATGTGGGAGCATCAGGCATGGCTCTTTACTTGTCGTGCTGGCCTTAAGCTTACACTCTAAAAGGGTATGACTTCCCTTGAAGTTCTGAATCGTATTGGCCAGCCCCATGTGGATGTCTTGGCTATGTCTCACATGGCCCCAGATGCCTGTGTATGGGCAACTGTGTTTTGCCCAATGTGTTTGTGTAAACATTTTTTCATCCAAAATATTAGAAATCTTTAGCTGAAAATATGCTTTAGAAAAAACTCTGAGCAGATCAAGCTTCTGGTTAGTATTTGCTTCATACCCTCTTTAGATCAGTATTTGCTTCATCCCTCTTTAGATCAGTATTTGCTTCATACCCTCTTTAGATCAGTATTTGCTTCATACCCCCTTCAGCTTGTTCTCAGTCTGGGGTGAGGAAACTTTAAATTTTGCATCGACAGTAAAAGCAGAAAAGAGCAGTTTATTTCTGATGTTAATAACAAATCTTCTTGACTTTTTACTTTTTTCTTTAGAAATCCCCTGTTGTACATGTATAGTTATCAATAAATGTGTTAAATCCTCTATTACCAGATAGTGACTGATGCATGATTAGGTGGGTCCGGCTTCAGTTTTGCTATGTGGCGAGAACTCTGAAGACTGCTCCTTACCTTTACATACTGACTGCCTAAGTTAATAAAAGATAGGTTTGGAGGAGTAATGCACATTGAAACTGTTGAAGCTTTTAATACATGTTTTCAGGCAAGTTTTTATTTTGGTGTTAAGTGGCCAGCCCAGTTAGAGCCTCACAGAGCCATTCACTCTTGGAATGCGGGTGAGACTCCCTGCCCCAAAAGAGGTGCATCAGGTTAAAAGCTGTTGGTTGAGTTTCATTATGAGAACTCTTGAGGAAAATGTAGATTTTCAGCTTTTAATGACCATTCAGTGCTCAGTGCTCTTTAAAAGCCTATTTATGCCTCTTAGGCAGTTCTATGGAACTTCTGGGAGGCAGGATTTTCGTAATTACTATTATATTTTCAGTCTTCTCAACTTCCTTCAGGTTAGCTGGATATTGACAGTATCTCATTTTTCTGTTTGTTTAATACTTCAGATCTATTCTAGTCGAGAACTTGAAGAAACATTGAACAAAATCAGGGAAATTCTCTCGGATGACAAGCATGATTGGGATCAACGAACTAATGCGGTAAACTTGGGCAGTTTCAGGTCTGGGTGTATTTCAGAAAGGAGAGGCAGCTGGGTGTTTTAAAGCAAGAGTAGTTGAAAATAATTGAGGGAATTTTTCTTCTCAAGCCTTGCATCTTGTGTACAAAATGAGTTTGAGCAAGGATTTTAAGGCCAAAATACATTTTGCTGACATATAAATGTAATCTTTTCTACAAGCCATCATGTCATGTAAATTTCAGCTGACATTATAGAATCATAGACAGGTTAAGGTTGGAGAAGACCTTACGATCCTAATTCCAAGCCCCCTGCCATGGACAGCGACACCTCCCATGGGACACTGTTGCCCAAGGCCATGTCCAGCCTGGCCTTGAACAATGCCAGGGATGGTGCAGCCACAGCTTCCTTGGGCTTTGTTTTTGATGCAAACCTGCCTATTCTGCAGGTGAACTGCTAGCAGTAGTACCTCTGTAGTGTGGCTCTTAATAAGTTGCACTTGCAGGATTAAAATGTGTGTGTGTAGCATTTATATTTCTTATCAGGTTTATGGCATCTTAGTGTTTGGTAGCAGATATTTGAACAGCATTTATGTATTGGTACGTTTGTAGACTGGGATATGAGACCTTTTAGCTCTAGAGTTTAAGTAACGGAATGTTTTTACATTTTTCAAAGTTACTGCTATATATTTCAAGATGATGCTTTGCTTTGAGTTTGAGTTTTGAAAACATTTGCTTGCAATGAAGTTGCTGCTTTTTTATTGCACAGTGCATATTGGTGGTGTCCTAAATGAAATGCCTTACATTTTTCTAGCTGAAGAAAGTTCGGTCGTTGCTTGTTGCTGGAGCTGCACAGTATGATGGATTTTTCCAGCATTTACGTTTGTTGGATAGTGCTTTCAAGCTGTCGGCCAAGGACCTGAGATCCCAGGTGGTTAGAGAAGCCTGCATTACTGTAGCGTAAGTACTGCTTGCATGCGCTTGTGTACGGTGCTGCATTGAATATTAATTTGACTTAAGATGCCTTAGCAGTGCTGCAGGAAAGAGTATCCCGTCAGGCTGCTGTACACTATGACTGAGAGAATCAAGTCTGTAGCTGAAGCTAGAGCTTAGAGCATATACATCATTGATAACCCTGTAAAAGATTGTATGTGCAGAACAAGTTCCCATCATTGTGCTGTGTACTTAGCAGTACTTACAGCAGTTTGTATTAACTTGCACTATAATACTAGGGCCTAGTCTTAGGTTCGCTCATGCTTTGGTGATTGGCACAGGACTTCACTGTGACTACTTGTAATAGCAAAGTGACTTGCCCTGTGGTAGTTTGAATATTGCATGTTTTGTTGAGGTGGTGTCATTCACGTCCATGGTAATTTCAGAAGCCATGGCTTCACAGAAATAAGACCTTAACCCTTATTATCCTGGGCACTCACTGAATTCAAGGACAGAGGTAAAACACCATTGCTACTTTGGAGGTCTTTTGGAGTGTGCAACTTGCCAGGGAGATTGAGGCTTTGAGAAAACAACTCTAACCTTTTCTAGCTTGAAGAGTAATGTTAAAACTACTGTGGAAATGTTCTTATCCATGCTTAAAACCCTGGAATTTTTCTTAACTCTAAAACTTAGATACATTTGATGTGTCATTTCCTGCTGACTGCAAATTCTTTATATACATATATATATATATATAGCTTCTGCATGGAAAAAACATTTTCTGTCACCTCTGGACAGTTAAATTCCTGTGTATTGTATGTGTTTCTATAATTTGCCAAAATTGAAACCATAACCTTTAATAAACAAGGGAGTCAAATGTAATGGTTGGCTCATGATGATAAATTCAGTAGTTTTGCCTGCATTCAAAAGTAAAAATTCTCAGTAATTTTCATAAGATTTTTAGATCTGTGTATTTTCAAAGTGTGTTAAAAAAATAGAAGTACTATGATGTCTTATGTGGACACCAGAATTTTAGCCTTTCAAATCATGGTATTTCTTTTTCATCGCAAAATGAAGTTATTACTGTTCACCCTTTTAATGTGTCTGCTAAGCAGCAAAAATGTCCCACAGTTCCTCTAATGAGGAGAGGACTTGGGAATCATGAAATTCTGTTGTTCTGAAAGATAAATCTTTAAAACCTAAAAAAATCTTTAAAACCTAAGAAAAACAACTTTGTTATTTTAAGACTAAGGAATTAGCTTTTGCTAACAAGTTTTATCTCTTTTTTCTAACTAGCCACCTTTCAACTGTTTTGGGAAACAAATTTGATCATGGGGCTGAAGCTATTGTGCCTATTCTTTTTAACCTGGTTCCCAACAGCACCAAAGTGATGGCAACTTCTGGGTGTGCAGCCATTAGATTTATTATTCGGGTAGGTGTTCCTCTCTCACTTTCCTTACTGGGAGTATTCACATAGTGGCTCTTAACAGAGATAATAACGTTTCTGAAATAAAGGATTATAAATCACTCTATAATGGAAAAGTAGTTTTATGTCACAGACGGACAAATATTATTTATCATTGAAACCAGCTGGAAGCATTATCATAATAAAGATGGAGGAATAGGTATGAAAAGCAAGTCTGTTTTCATGGTTTGTTTGCAATGTGTTCATTGTAAAAAAGGCAGATGTATTTCAAAGGTAAGTGCTTCTAATTGCTCTTTTTACAAGGCAAAGTTAAGCTAGTAAATAAGGAGCTAGTAAGATGATTTTTTTCCTAACAACAACAGAGCTATTTATTTTTATAAGAGAAAAATAAACATAGTATTAAAACCAAATTGGAAGCATGGAGTTAATGATAAAGTGTTGAAAGAGGCTGGACATATGCAGATCAGAAAGCCCAGTCTCGTGGAAGAGAAGCCCAATAGAGATTTTAGTCCTTGGGTTTAAGAACTTTATAAACTCAGTCTTTAAAGCTCTAGCATGTAGAGAAAAGGAATACTATATACTACATGGGTTTTATTATCTGTTCCTTAAGAGTCTGCTACTGACTGATGTCTGAGACAAGATATTTAGCTAGATTTCTGGGACTTGTACTGATATTTTCAAGTAGAAGTGAGAATGTTACCTGTAGTTTCTACATGAAAAGCTGTGGTGTTCTTAATGCTAGGCACTTACTGGTATTCACCACGATCTCATCCATTGTTTTAATTGTTTAGGTTGTTGGAAACCGAAGTGGTTTCATTGCTCACACCTTTTATTGCAATCCTCAGTATGTTGTGGAATCTGTACTTACTCAGTCTGCCCATGACTCTGAGAACGTGCTCTGAGACTTCTGCGTTACCTTTGCATCAACACTTGGGCTAAGATCCATTGGTATTTTCATTCCAGACTCTTAAAATATACAGTGAGATGGCTGATGGCACAGAGTTGAGAGTGGAGGGAGGAATACAGCTTACACAGAGTGACTAAAGTTGTAAGATAATAATACCATGTGTAGTTGTAGTAGATGTGCTCAGGCATGTAAGAAACTAACCTTGTCTTGTTGTTTACTGGAACAAATTGAAGTAGGAGGACAGGAGGATTATTATGTCTCTGGTGCTAACGAACCAATTAGACTGGTATAAGCATCTACTGCGTGTGCTTCAAAGGCTGCCAGGAGTGATGAAGACTTTGGCAAGTTTGTTCCTGGAGTTTTCTCCGAATCACTGATGAGATTAAATTGGCTTCATTGGCTCCGGTCAGTTGGAGACAAACCTGCACATTGGCTGTAACTGTCCTGATTTTGTTGAAGCTTCTGTTACCGTTAGCTGTAATTTAACATTGGAGACATAAAAGGGAGAAATCCTGCCCATGGTGTTCAAATACCCAACCAATAAATGATGAGTCTACAGAAAAAGAGGGAGGCTGTATTATTCCAGGGATCCTGAAGAGCCCCATCATCTTTGTGCCTTTGCTGGATTTCTTCTTTCTTTTCCTGGTAGCTCTTAGTGTACTCTGACTTCCCTTTCTTGACTCATTGTTAATCAGGAAACCAATTTAAAAGGGGAAGGGGGAGTCTATCATGATGGGATGGCATGGTGGCAGAAAAACACTTCCAGAGGGAGGAGGGATTCACGTGGGGCAATTGAGCTGTCAAGTGGGTTGGGAGGAAGTGTGTATCATGATAGTTTCAAAGGATAGCAGATGAAATGTGCAGTCAGAAAGCCGAATGAAAGCAAGCCTGAGGCTTTGAGTCCTTTGCAAAACACTTTCTAGAAATTACAATGTCAATAGCTCCAAAGACTTGGAACATATAGGTTTCTCCATCTGTTAAAAACATCTTATTCTTTCCCCTGATAAGGCTTATTGTTCCCTTTCTGGCAGTCACATACCGCCTTTCAAATTAAAAACCATGTAAAACACAAAACCCTAAAACCATGTGCAAAAGGATATCAGTACAAGCAAATGCAGCTGTTGGGCTCTTCCAGATTTTTGGATTAATTCTCTCCTACTTCTGAAGTTGGCAGGACTCTGGAGAGCTCATAGTCAGCTCTGCTTGTTTGGTGATCTGGGTGTTTACATCCTGTGACAATAACCTAGGGAGAAAGTGTGATGCATGAGATAGTGGGAATTGTTCAGCACTGTACTTTCTAAGCAAGTTTTAATGGCCTACAGTTTCACACTGTATTTGGGACTGGTTTAGAAGTTATCTTATATATTTAATCAAGAAAGGAATAAAAAAATTGAACTGAAACGTAGTTGTTGAACCATGTTACTCTTACTTGGAATTAAAATGTTAATACTTGTGTCTACAGTTAATTAAGCTGAAGCAAGGCTGCTTTAATTCTGAATTCAAGTATTGCATTTGGTTTTCATGTAGTTTATCTTACCTACTTAGAATAGTTCAAATTTTCTTTTCCCATGAGGATGCTTGGTGTTTCCACATCATTTACACGCATAAGCTTGCTTATATTACATGTGAATGCTTTCATTTTATTGACATGTTTTGCATTAAAAGGATGGTCTTTGTAGCACTAGTAATATTGATCCCTAAAAGAATGCCCATAGCTTCAGATTGATTGATTTACTTTTTGCTTCACAGCATATTTGTAAGAGTGCTGTGTCTGTGACTTTTTCTTCTGTGGCAAAACTAAAACAACATCAACTTACAACCCCTTTGGGGAGACAGTTACATTTGAGCCTTCGTACATGACTTCTGACAGCTAAATACTGCATATGAGGATCTGATTGTTGATGGCATTGGAAATGCATTTTAAATGACTGCAGTTTTTATTATGTTGTTGATTTGGTTTGACTCAAGTAGTTCAGTCATTAACTGCTTTGTCCTTTTTTTGGTCTTAGCATACTCATGTGCCACGACTCATACCTTTAATAACAAGCAACTGTACCTCAAAATCGGTTGCAGTTAGAAGGTGAGTACATCTTAAACAGCAAATCATTAAAGCTGTTTATTTTTAGGTTTGATGATCATATGTTGGTCACTGCATCTGGATACACAAATCTGTGTTGTACAGTAAACTACAAAACTTACTTCAGCAAAGTTAGATAAGAGGATGTTGAGGAATGGTCCTTTCTGCCATACTGTGGACATACACTGTATCCTGCTGCAGATTTCATTCTGATTTAAAATGTTCCTAACACTTCCTGGGAAAAGTACCTTCTGACTCAAAACCAGAAGTTAAAAGAAGCAGCTGTAGTTGAAACTGTGTTGCTCAATTTAATGGGAATAAACAACACTGGTATGGAGAGGCATTGGCAGAGCATGAAACAGCCACATGTGTCTCTGCAAAGAACCAGCCTGAGCCCATGAGTTACTGTCTGTCTGGGCCAGAGCTGACAGACCTTGTGAGGTTAGCTCTTGTGGCAGCACTGCAGTGTTCTGCATGGACTGTGTGCCAGCACCTTGCTCTCCTAATGCCAGCAGAACATAATAACTTCTGTGCCTGGAGCTAGGCCGTCTGATAGCGTGCCCAAAATAATAAGCCTACCATTCTGGGGGCTGTGGGGCTGGGACAGTGGCTGCTACCTGAGGTAGGGTGTGATGGATCAGTGTGTTGTCACGTCTGAGGGGCACTTTCAGCATGTTGCTTTTTCCAAGCACATGATACCCGAACACTGGGATTGACTTTTGTGTGTTATTTTATGGCTAATAAACCAGCAAAGCATATGTGTATTAGCATGACTTGAGTAATAGGATGGTTAATTGAACCACATCTGGTGTTTGAAGTTCAGGGTGAGTTAGCCTGCATGTGTGCTTTCTCCACAGAATATTTTACCTTTTCAGTAAGGCAACCAATTCCTTTATTTGCCAGACAAGCATATTTTATATATTTGTTACCCTCAGGGGAAAGAATAAGGTTACTGTTCATTCCCCAAGCACGTTAGAGAAATGAGTATTAATTACACCTTTTTGTTCTGTCTTTCNAGGGTGAGTTAGCCTGCATGTGTGCTTTCTCCACAGAATATTTTACCTTTTCAGTAGGGCAACCAATTCCTTTATTTGCCAGACAAGCATATTTTATATATTTGTTACCCTCAGGGGGAAAGAATAAAGTTACTGTTCATTCCCCAAGCACGTTAGAGAAATGAGTATTAATTACACCTTTTTGTTCTGTCTTTCTAGGCGCTCCTTTGAATTTCTAGACCTGTTGTTGCAAGAATGGCAGACACATTCATTGGAAAGGTATGGACCAGTATAATTTTTCCCCAAAATAAACTACTAATGAATTTCCAGACAGAAATCTTTTCATTGGATCCTTTAATTGGATTATGTTGTTTGGTGTTGGCCAGCCTCCACAGGAGGACATGTGGCTCATTCAAGTGCAGGGAGACAGGAGTTGTATGATCATGGAATCATAGAATAGTTAGGGTTGGAAAGGACCTTAAGATCATCCAGTTCCAACCCCCTTGCCATGGCTAGGGATGCTACACATTAAACCATGATACAGCTTTGACTTCATGTTGTCTCTTCTCCTTCCCCTCTGCCTCTCCTGCACCACACGTGAGCATGAATATCACTTATAACATGTATCCTGTGCAGCAAAGATGCACTGGGAAGCTTCTGTCCTTTATCCTGGAAGGGTGTTTGTCTATTCACCATGGGAGGGGGCAAGTAGGATTAATGTGTAGGACTTTTTCACAGAGAGAATAATAAAATATTGGAATGGTCTGCCCAGAGAGGTGGTGGAGTCACCATCCCTGGATGTGCTTAAAAAAAAGACTGGATATAGAACTTGATGACATGGTTTAGTGGATGTGTAGGGCATGGGTTGGACTTGATGATCTTAGAGAGCCCTTCCAATCTGGTGATTCTGTGACTTTTTCTCTTAGTGATTAAAAGCACACTGTAGCTTCTCTGGGTAGACAGGAAAACACAATGTGCATCAGCTCTGCAGAATGTGTCCTGTGAGCACAGAGTAACAGGAAAGGGACTGCAGGACCTCTGGAGAAGAAGGATTGAAAGAATTCATCCAGCTGCATAGTTACCTTTCAACTCCTCAAGATGCTCCTGACAAAGGGAGCAATGGGGAGATCACCTGGTTTATGTCACAGTGTGTATGCATGTACAAAACAACACAACAACAAACACAGCCCAAAGCAAACACCACCCCCCACCCCCCAAAAAAAAAACCTCATCTTGAATTAAAATTTGTTTATCATCACAATTTTTGGTTGTTCTGGTAGGTGCTTAGCTGTGGGCTTTTTTGAGTATGTATTGAGGTTAAGAACTCACAGGTCAAAAGTTGTCAGAGTTATTTCCAGACTTACTAATCTTAACTCTTTCCTTTTTCTTACTGCCAATATAGGAGGGGAAATAGCTTTTCCATTTCAGGAAAGCAGATGCCTTAAAAATGGTATTTTTAAGTAACTTTTTCAGTGCGATGCATGGAATGTACGGTGTGATATGTCTGAAAAGTAGATTATAACTCTCTTAGACTGAAGGAGGAAGCTTACCTAAACCTTCACCGAAAGTGCAGATACGCCATCAGTGTGCTGGAGCCTTTGTTTACTTCGTATCTTGGGAAGAGCTATCTCAGCTGGTGTTTGCATCTTAGAGAAATGTCAATTACAATGTAAAACTTTACTGCTTAAAATAGAATGTGGAGTAGCAAAACAGCATGAAGAATGTCTGTCTTCTAGGCACGCACCTGTGTTGGTTGAAACAATCAAGAAGGGCATTCATGATGCTGATGCAGAAGCAAGAGTGGAGGCAAGAAAGTGAGTTTGGGCTACATTTTGTTCTGAAAAGTTGTGTGTTTTACGTAAGTGATAGAAGGCTCTAATCAAGGTGAGCAACAAGCTATGGCTGAAGGAGAAAACAAAGTAGCTTGAAAATGGATGCTTTTGAATTAATGTCTAGTTTCTTTTGCAGAAGACATTGTGAGATTGAGGCAGTTGATACTGTCATGCAGCATTTGAGGGTTCTACTGAAATAGGAGTGGTTGATATTGCTGCATAATCATTCTTTGCTTCCTCCTCCCTCAGTTAAGTCATTGAACAACTGTATCACTTTGACTAGCAAGAAGGCCAAAAAGGATTTATCTTGCTTCCCCACAGAAGCACTAAGTGAATGTAAGAATTCCAGAGAATAGACTTAAGTTATTTTCCAAAGATTAATTCAGTCGATGTAGCTGGTTCCTTTTCTGATTTGATAAGCACTATTGTGTGCATTGCATATTTTCAGCCTGAGTTCCTTTCCTTTCCATCCCTGATTCATTCTGTAATCTTTGCTTCCTGACTCCACAGTTTGAAGACAATATGGAAGAATTAACATGTGGTTATTCTCTTATTTTCAGGGCTTATCTGGGTCTTAGAAATCACTTTCCTGGTGAAGCAGAGACTCTGTACAATTCTCTCGAGCCACCCTATCAAAGAAGCCTCCAGACCTACCTGAAGAATTCTGGCAGTATTGCATCTCTCCCTCAGTCAGACAGGTCATCCTCCAGCTCACAGGAGAGCCTCAAGTAAGGGTCACTTCATTGTTTCTTAAACTACGAACAAATAAAATTGGTTTCTCAAAACCAAATAAGCTGAACGTTTGTGGTGTACTGAAAAGCTACAGTTGCATTTTTGTCACAGTATTTGTTTTTACAATAAGTCTTTCATTGTATTTTGTTGTGCGACAGTATTACCCCAGCAAGATGAAAGAGAAGAACAGTCAATTAACTGCATTTTAGCAGGCTGTTCTTATTCATGTATTTATTCCTTCACAGCTTCTGTTACACCACAGTATCTTTGAGGTTTGCATACTGATGTCCAGTGTTCTGATGCAATGAATATGTTTAGGAATAGTGTTGTTACCCCTTTTCTTATTCCTTTTTACTGGGAAGTACAAGAAAGGGACATGGACATGGACATGGAGGCTCAAAGACCTTCAGATCAGATACTTAGATCAGAGACATTCAGATCAGAGACTGGTGTTTTCGTACTGTCTTCACAGTATTGAATATGCATTACTAGTATTTTGCAGCTATGCTGATTATTGGAGAGTGGCTCTGTGTTACAGTCAGTGGAGCATTAAAATGTACACTGGAGTAGAAATGTAAAATAGCACATGGTGATTTTCTTCTTTAAATTCTTGAATGCTTCCTCAAAGTATTTAAACCTGCTGTGGTTTGAATTGAAAAGCTTCATTTCCAAAGCCAGAGAACATGTCTGATTGCTTGTGACTTGAAAGCAGACTGCTTCCAGCATTTTGGAAGTTAATCTTTTCCACTTCTTTTG
The DNA here is from genome assembly GCA_002631895.1 of Agapornis roseicollis. Taxonomy (NCBI): domain Eukaryota; kingdom Metazoa; phylum Chordata; class Aves; order Psittaciformes; family Psittacidae; genus Agapornis; species Agapornis roseicollis. Next base: position 145,302 of record NDXB01015047.1, on the reverse strand, counting down.
GCTGTTGCCTCAAATACCAGAAGCTTAAATCTTATCTTTCCTGTGATACTTGTAATTAGGAAACCACTTTAAGAAGAATTCTTTAATGTGGGCCATGCATAACACTGTATTTTTCACAAACAGATGTTTATTCAAAGGTGAATTACTCTTGTTTAATCTATATGCTCTGTCTGAAAATCAGTGCTGTTAATGAGTTATTAGTAATAAAGTGTTTAAAACTAAATTACAGAGATATTGGAATCTTAAAATACTCTTAAATCCTCAAGTGTTGCTTCCTGTATTGTAAGATATGTGAAGTGCTGCAGTATAGAAAGGGAGGAGTAAAAAGAGAGATGAACAGAAGAGGTTATAATATTGAAAGTTGACTGATTTTTAATGGTGGGGTTTTTTTTCACTAGTTTTGCATTTAGATGCATTTTATTTTTGCTGTGTTGCCTGAAATTGTATTTCTTGCTTCTAATACAGATGTTGAGTTCTCCCTGTGTAGAATACCTTAGGAAGTATGGGTATGGTTTTCCCAAAAGTCAGAAAACCCATGATTTTTGACCCTCTGAATTTACAGGTCTTACAAATCATTTGATCAAATATGGTTTTAAAAAGGCTAGAAATGTAGTTACTTGTGCCTACCTACATGAAACCGCTTAAGTGAAATGTTACTTGCAATAGACTGTAGTAGTTGTCTAGACCTTGTCTGGAGCATCTTTTATATGGTCAGGATGACCCAGGAGCTCTGCCTCAGCCTCCTCAACTTGCCTGCAGCAAAACGCCTCCAAACCACTAGTGAGTAATGGCAGAAAAGTAGGTATTACTCATAATAAGCTGCAAATACGTGATCTTCTGTGAGAAGCTAGGTGACAGTGCTGAACTGTGCATTGTCACTGAGCACCTGAGCTAATAACTCAAGTAAACACATCACGGGGCATCTCTCATATCTCTGTTTTCTGGTTTAAAATTAGAGAGGAATTATTTTTACTGAAGCTGAGTCTCAGACTGAGGTGGTAATTTGATTATTGATGAAAGAGTCAACTATTTCAGTAAATACAAACCTTCCCAGTCAGGTGAGTACTTAGATTGCTAGGTAGGAATCAATGAACAAAGTGTCATGCTTTCTTCTAATAGCCTTTTGCTTTTCCCTGATCCTTCTGCCTGCGTTTTACCCTCCTGAACCAGGCAGGAAAAAGGCTCACAGTTAAACTTGAGTAGACAAAAGGATTCTGCTTCAGCAGCTGCTCTTTTTTTGCAGTAAGAGTAAAGGGAAATGGAGAGAAAACACAGAGGACAAGACATGGGGTTTTTCTCCTTTTATAAATTGTGGATGTCCCTAACATTGAAACGGGGGAAATTCAGTCTAGCTTACAAATTCAGCCTTTTCCTTTGTCATTCAATTCTTGTGCAGCTTCCACCATTCTTTTTTGACAGCTGATGTGTAGGATCAGCCCTGTGGTTAAAACTTTATACTGACCATGCCTGAACCTTGTGTTAGCCGAGTGTGCCTGTTGCTAACCAAAGAACTAATGCTTTGTGAAGAAAATGGGATTTTATGGAATATGAAAGATAAGATGATTGTGTTTTTCTTATCATTCTATATTCAGTGTGTTTATCTAAAATATGTTGAGAAAGTTGAAGGGAAGAGAAGAACAGAAGATTTTTTTTCTCTCTTATTATTGACTTTTGCATCTGATATATGAAACTTACGGGTTTGTTTTGTTGTTTCCTTTTTCCAGTCGGCCTCTGTCTTCGAAATGGTCTGCAGCTAATGCAGGAAGCCTGGCAGGCAGAGGTGAGGTGGTTGCAGTATAGTGATATAATAATATGATGTGATACAATGTGGGATAACGGACATTTTGTGAGCAATCCAGAGACCTTGGTGTAAGGCAGCCTGCCTGGGAGCAGAAACAGAGTGGAGATAAACTGAAGACCATGGATTAGGGAGTAAAAGAAACAGCAGCTGTAAGAACTCAGAGGTAGGCGGAGGAGAGGGGGAGCTGACAAGTTCTGGGGCTCAAGTTCCCAGGACAGTGTTATCCAATCCTAGCATTGTTAAGGTGCCCAGTGTGGGTATGGTAGTGCAATCTTTAAGAAACTAACTAATGATATGAGGCATAGCAACGCAACTGACCAACTGTATTAAGCCAAGTAGTTATGGTGATATAGTGGTGATGTAAGATTAGGTATAAAAGTAAGCTGTGTGAGCCAATAAAGGGAAGTCTGCATATCGATCATATTGGTCATTCGCGTCTTCCCTCGCCGAGATCTCCAGCAATAAAAAGGCACAGTGATTGTTCTTTGTGTTCTCTGAATTAAAAGCTTTAAATGCATCTTAACGTTTTACTGTCTTAAGCTTTTCCCTTGTTTACAAGCTGAACGATGGTATCTGTCACTCCAGACCACGTCTGGAGCTAAGGGTGCCTCATACTTGCTTCATGTTTTATGCATTTCCAGTTGCTGCAAGTATGAGACAAATGATCGATCAGTAGCAAATTGGCTTGGAGTAAATCACGGAACTCCTTTTTACAAATGGCTAGTAGCTGAGGGTGTTTGTTTTCTGGATACTGAGATGGTAAATTGGGGGTCAAGTTTTGAAGACATAAAACAATGGTTAAAATTAATGGAAGCAAATAGTTAACACTCAGCTCATAATAGGAGGTGAATAGAAATACTTTACAGAAGATGGGACCCTAAAGCTATTCAAGGTAAGCATTCAGACTGCTGGTGGCTGTATCTCAGCTCAAGTGTTGGGGATGTTACCTCCCTCAGAATCACAAGGGATGCCATGACTTTCCTTATGTTGATAGAATAAATCACATGAATGTTAAGAATGACATGGTATGTACTAGGGTGAGAGCACATAGTTTGTATTAAACAATGCTGAAGTTCCACAATGAGTGAAGGTAAATACTACGGTAAAATAAATAGTTCTTAGCTGAATTTCAAGGCACTACCAGGTCTAGTTTGTTTTTTAACGTCAATAATACTTCACTTGACTTACACCGTTTTACATGGCTTCCTGTCCTCTCTACGGGCAGGCTGCGGCAGTAGAGAACGTTAACCTGTTTAATACAATGCCAACTGATTTCCTCATCTTTCTTTGCTAGCTTCAGGTAGCAGCAAGAGCGCTGCCGGCCCCGGTGCGCTGCAGAGGTCCTGCAGTGACATTGATGTCAACGCTGCTGCAGGCGCCAAGGCATGCCATGCCGCTGGGCAGCCCACTGGAGCCGGGCGCCTCTTGGCAGCCAGGCTGCCCCCAGGCTCCTACGCGTCCTTAGGTAAGGGAGATGTCCTCACCTAGAGGGGTTTATCAGGGGTTACAGGAAAGCACTTCTACCTATGAAGCAATGGTAATTTCAGTAGTGCTGGGGTGCTGCAGAAGAGAAGTGACCAGCTTAGCAAAAGGTCTTATTTGTCTTGTGCTGGGAGAAAGCCAGTGCAAAGAGTGTGTCCATAGTGTGGTCCTTACATTTGTTAATCTGGAGTTAATATTAAACACTGAAAGGAGCGGTACCCTCACTTAACGGCAGGTGCTAATCATGGAGTAGTTAGGGTTGGAAAGGACCTTAAGATAATCCAATTCCAACCCCCTTGCCATGGGCAGGGACACCTCACACTAAACCATGTCACCCAAGGAAATCATGGCTTTTTGTTTTTAGAAGCACTAGGGAAATGAGTGTTAGGACTCTTTGATTTCCATTTTCTCAGCTCCTTAGCTGACTGTTTTACAACAGTGCTAAAGAGACATCTTGAACAATAAGTGGCGGCTTCTGCACACAATGCAAAAGGTTTTTTTACACAATGATGCGCAACATTGATGTCATAGATTTTTTTTACCTAAGCATGTTGGTGGAACTGTATGGATGTTTTTCATGTAGGTGATAGTCTTCCTCAATAAGAATACTTCCTGTTGGATATATATTGTGCTACAACTTGTAAGAGTGCACAAGACTATTGGGTGGTGTTGATGACAGATGCTAGAACCTCCACTAAGTGGGAAGGATAAAGGAATATGGGCAGGGTTTTGTCTGTTCAGGTTATCCGTACTGTAGGAGTAGCAGTAGGGGAAGTGAGATTTAGTATTCACAAAACTGTTAGCTTTTTCTTCTTGGCTTGTATGGTAGTGAGATCACTGATGAGGCTTGTCCTAATGTCAGTATTGCTGAAGATGATCACAAGAGAGGCAGAGAAACCAGATAGTTCTGATTTACCTTGTGTTTGGGGAGATGCTGGGATACATTTAGGTTATGGTTTCCAAAGTTTTTTGTTGTCCTTTTTAAAACGAAAACCTAGTTTAAATGAGCTAGTTCTTCTTTCATCAGGTCCTATTTGAATTGGTTTGAACACCACTGATGTTAGGATTAAGTTTGTAAGTGTGTGCAGTGCTGATTAAAAGGAGTTCTTGCTATGTGCAAGGATTTTGGGTGTGAGATCCCTCTAGTGTCCAGAGAGGGGAATTGAAGAACCTGGATAGCAGGTGGACACCAGTTTGCTGGGTGGAGGAGAGATGCTTGTGGTCCTCCTAACTTAATGCCTAAAAATCTGAAATGGGAGAGATGATTATTCTCCAAGATCAGATCATTGCCTGGTCTGTTCTGGTTTGCAACAGGACATATTCTAAATGTCAGACAAAGCTGGTGTTGAGAAGTAAAAGTGGCACACAGCATGGTGGTAGAAGGAAGAAAGAAAGTAAAACAGAAAGAGCAGTCTCTCTCTGTTAATCTGTCTTCCTGATGCTGCTGAAATGGACTGCTTTGGTCTTAAGAGTATCACAGAAAGATAGCTCTCAATTGGGATATTGGTTTGCTTTCAGAGCATTTTCAGCAGTATGGGGTTCATGCTCAGGATTTTGTAAGCAAGGGTTGAGGGAGGAGGGCACAGAGGTTTTCAGGGAAGTGAATAGTGGTGGGTTCATGCAGGGTTAAAATGCAGAAATAAAGAAATGGCTTATTCTCTTCATAGTTTATGGGTTTGGTGAGTGAGGGTGGGGGAGCAGAATAAGCAGGTCAGATTCTTTTGAATCCTTTCCTTGCTTTGCCTTGCTAGCAGATGTTATCACCTGTGGAGAAGAAACTAGTGATGGTTTGAAATGTCACAATAATGTGATGCTACCAATGTACAGTAAAGGCAAATCCTGTACAGATGTTATATAGGCAGTGATGGTCAAGGAGGCCAAGGTTTGTTTGTAGTCACACAGGCACTGTACTGCTTAATGGAGCTTGGCTTATTGTCCCAATTGTATTTTTAATATTGGTAAGGTGGTTAAATTACACATGTAGAATGTGACTGTTGTATGTTTGTATGGATTAACCACACAATCCACCTCAAAATAGTATTTGCTCTTAGTTTTCAAAAGGTAACTTTGAAATAATGGGGTGTGCATCCAAGCAAGTGCCACGTTTCAGAAAATGGGCTAATATGTAAGCTCCCCTCTGTTCATAGCAGGGGAGTTGTTTCATATGAGTCCAAATATGAAAACTTAAGTGACAGAATTGTCAAGATAAGGCTGACCATGCTGCTAAAATGCCTAGAAGATGTTCCTATCTTTCTGTGCTACTTTCCACATCTTCTCAGGTGTTGCAGTCAATACCAAAAATAAGAAACACTGTCTCATGAAGCTCCCTTACAGAGAAGCATCCACCTTTTGCCTAAAGAGCTGCCAGATTTAGAGCCTCAGAGGGCCACAAGTTCATGAGCTTAGTAACCTATAGTCATCTCTGCCTCTCCTGGTTTTATTATTAATAGAAGAACTCTTGCTTATTTATGATTTCTTTTTATTAAGACTGCTCTAGAAGCAGGAGGACATTCTCTAGTTATTCTAAATGTTGACTGCCTCTGACATAGCCAAGTATTAATGTCCTTCTGGAGGAGATTGGAGCTGTAATTATATCCCTGTCAAGCTAAATGGTTTGATTTTGATTGTTCCTGTCTTAATACATGTGTGCTACCTTCCAACTGAATCTTTAATACTTTTAAACAAGAGTGGAACTTCCTTCCATTTGTCCCCTGTCTTTATTGTCATGTTTTTTTTTCCTGCTGCCCCTTACCCTAGGTGGAGCTTCATGCTCAGGAGCAAATTATATAAGGAATATAAATATTGTTGCTCAGTAATGATATAAATATGAACTAATGCTTCAGTAGTGGTTGATGCCAAACCTTAAACAGATCATAAATGTTTCATTTGTGAGGGTTTTCTTCAATCTGAGTAATGTAGAGAGATTCCACATCCCTGTGCAGGGTACCCCTTTCCATAGTTCTGTACCTTGTACTGAGAGAAGCCTTCTTTTACTTAAGGTAGCTTAAACATGCATGAATTGGATAAACATGTCTGCTGTGTTTAATATTAATGTATTTTCCTTAATTAATGTTTTATGACTCTGCTGTGAACACCTTTATTCTAACACACTAAGTTTTCCATGTTTCTTTGCCTGCTTTTTCAACAAAGAGGATACTTCTGACAAGATGGATGGTAAGAAATCATTTCGTCTGTCCTCTTAATTCTATTAAATACTTAATAAAGTGTCTTATGTAAAATTATTATTTAATATGTTTCTTTTCATTAACAAAAATACTGTTTCCATTAACCCCTATGTAATCTCGATGTCTTGATATATGTGTTGTGTTAATGCTGTATTTATCAATGTTTTTGATGACTGGTCTATCAGCAACAGAAACTTTGTCAGAAATGGTTGTTACTGCTATTCTGTTTTAAGAGCGTTGTTAATTACAGAGCAAGTCTAATCAGTACATGCATTTTTAAAACTAGCTGTAGCTCCATCATCTTCCATAAGTTTTACCTGTAAAGTCAAATTATTTGGCTGTGTGGCAGAACAGCAGTGGGAGAGCAGAAGATGCTTGGCCACATAATTAAGGATTTTTTAAGAAATTAAACTGAAATCTCTTTCAAATGTACCGTATCAAAATCTAGTCTGGCTACTGAATTTTAAATGCTGGGAAATCCTCTTAATATACTGTAATTCTGTTAAACAATAGGTTGTTAAGAAGACCTATCTGTTAAAATAGCTTACTGTGTATTCCAGCTATGGTTTAGCACTTGGGTTTTCTTAATTCGTTGTATTAAATACATGAAGGCAGTTGTCATGTATTTTTATCCTAACTGCAAAGCAGTTAAAAATGGAACTTCTAGCAGCAGTTGTCTGTAAGTTTTGCTTCCCTTGTAATAAAGTGTGTTGTGGTAGATCCCTCAAACCCAGAATCCCAAATCATTTTAAAGCACAGGTCATCAGTTTCATGAGAAGCAGTTGAGAGTATACACGAAAATTTGAGCCATATTCAAGCATTGCAGGTGGCAAGCCTACTTGAATAGAATGAGGGGAGTTTGTACAGGAAGTAAGTCTTGCTTATTTCCATGTCAGATTCCCTTATGTTCCCTTATAATCTTAATCTTGAACTTCTGCATATTGTCACCAGCAACAAAGGTTCTTAGGGCTGTGTGTGCAGGCTTTTTCTTCTGCTCAGACCAGTAGTTACAACTGCTGGTGTCCCACACATCATTTTAAAAACAGTAGGGGAAGTGTCCCACAGTTGGTCAGTGTAACACGGTTTTTTACAAGAGGGTGCCTGTAGGGATGATGTGTGAGACAGGATGAACACAGCTTAGCTCTCCAGCTGTAGCTGCTCTCATCTAACTGCCACCAGGAGGAACTAACCTTCTTTAACTTCTCCACTAACCCTGCCCATGTGGTTTTACCACTTCTTTTGCTAGTGTCTTATAATAATCCACTGTCAATCACTGGAGATGAACAAACACCAGAAAACTGATTTCATAAACCAAAAGTGAGTAGTTTTCTGTCACATAGCTCTTGGAGCTGCTAATGAGCCTTTAGCCATCCAAACCAGGTGGGTAGCCCAAGGAAGGAGAAGCAAAACAATCCCTTTTAGGAGCAGTTAGCTGTTAGCCTTGTTTAAGTGCTGCATAGAACCTGCCTTCCAAGATCCAGCTCTGGAACATGTTGCATCTGGGGGTGAATAAGTTAGGATTTGGGGTTTTTTGATAGAGACTGGCAAATTTGATCTGGAAAACATTGAGGCACTCCTACATACATGTTACTGTAACTGATTTTTGAGAGGAAGCATTGAAATTTACACTGAATTAATCTTTTAGAGGGATTTTTTAAAGCCGACACCTTGAAGATAGTGTATGATGAGGAAGCCATGGTAAATCTGCTGGGAAAGTTCAGCTGAGGCCAGCCAAAGGCACTGACAGATATTGTAGTCATTGAAGTTCTTTTACAAGGCAGAAACAGCAGAAAGTGAAAACAGAAATGGAAATACCCTTTGGTTTTCTGTGAGGCATTTAACATTTTTATCACTACCACTACACGTTTTATTCCATAATCAGATTTGTTTCAAAAGAACTTGGAGAGAGGACGGACTGCTATTTAAAGAGCTTCCCATCAACTCCTAAGTACTGATGTCAGTAAAAAGATTTGTCTGACTCTCATTTTGTCATCATCAAGCCTTAAGCTTGGCGTACTTGTTCATGTGTGATCTGCTTTCAGCAAACTCATTGCTTCCACTTCTCTGAGCAAAACTTCATCTTGTGCATTTTCAGAGAAATCATGGACTTAATTCGGAGACATCCTCCTTGCTGTTATCACTGTCCAGTGTGGGAAACACTGTTTTTTCTGTGTATAGTTTATAATAGTATGTTTTCGTTTTCAGAAGGTCTTGCACTAAGGTATTTTTAATCCCTCTTTTCATCTGTACGTGGCATTTTGTTGACTGATCTCAGTTTTGATTTTTTCCTGTTTATGTTTTGTGGTGGTTTTGTAAACCAGTCTGGAAGCCACTGCTAAATACTATGTTCCTGTAACTTACTGGTAGTATAGTCTTGGTGTTTCTTGATAATGTTTCTTCAATTTGGTAATGGAATTGCAACACAAAAGCCTTAGCCCTCTCAATAAAATTTGTCAAGTTTCATAAAATTAATCTCAAAGGAATTAGACACAATTTTGTTTGGAATATCATGTTTTTTATTATTTTTTTTTTTGTTTAGGAACAGCTTCTGAAGATGGTAAGAAAATATTTTGTTAGACCAGCTCATATTTTCAGCTTCATATTTTCATTGATACAAATTAAGTTCTAAAAGTAGAATATGGTCTTTCCAGGGCTTTGTTGGAGGTTCAAAAGTCCAGATCACTTATGCATCTAATACTTGGTTGTCTTGTTGTATCTTCAAAATTCTTTTGCTTTTATTTCATTTCTTGAGTACTCATCTGCAGTAGAGGTGCCATGGCTTAACGTCTTGTTTAGTATAGAAATCATAGGAGCTTTATCATTTTCCATTTGTTTTTTAAAGCCAGTCTTGTCACAGAATACTCCATCAGATGTGTTTGTGCTCTGGGAAGCAGGTGCTACTATTACTCATCTCTCTGAGACCTGAGAATTCATGTTCAATACACTATTAACATTTAAATCTGTCATTAGTAGATGGATGTAGAGACTCCAAGTGAGTTAACAGTTCATTTGATTCAGAAGCACAAATTTTGTACTCTGATAAAATTGAACCAGGTTCCAAGTTGTAATTTCACATGGTATCCAAATAGTGGCACTCTGTATTCCCAGGTTTTTGGGCCAGATTCTGTATGCAGTTACATGCCTTGCAGTCTCACAGCACTCGGTGGGAAAACATTGCTATTGCACAGGGATAACTAGTAGAGTTTGAACTAGTTAATCTAACCGTTCTCACTAGCACTTTGTTTTCTAACAGTTTAGTGAATAACCTCCTTTATCATGATTCTCTTATAGACTCTCATCTATGGCTATTCCCTCTACTTGGATGAATAATATTAACTTGGTTGGTCTCCAAATTCTGCTGTGGAAAGCCTAAAGAGACTAGAACTTAATACCAGTCTGTGTATCTAATTCTTTTGGGTCTGATATTGACTCTAAATGTCTAGAAAACATTTTAATGATGCTGATTTTAAAGTGAATTGCTTGTTGAGCTGCATCTAGCCTGTATAAGCCTTTTGGGGTTTGTTCTTGCAATTTGTAAGAATTTGGTTAGCATGGTTTTGACTTCATTTTTTCTGTTGCTGCAGAGATTGGCTCAGGAAATGTAGGATATACCTCTACTATTTTCTTTTATGAACAATCATTCAGTTACTTATGATTCATCCAACTGGGGTCTTCCTTTCTTTTGCAATTTCACTATACATGCTGGGTGTTATGAAGAACACTGCTAATAATGCAGAAAAGTTAAATCCAAACCAAGGTGGTTTGGCTTTGTAGAGGGTATTGAATCTATTGGTTTAGTTCTTTTATTTGTTGAGAAGAGTAGTATTTCCTTATATTGTGTTCTCACCGAGAGGTACTTAAGTGTACTTGCTCTGTGTAAAATGCTGCAAAAAGCTGGTGAAATCAGGTAGAAGTCTGTGTAACTGTGGCCAGGCTAATGGTGGAACCTGCCTTAGTGGGAAAGCCAGTATTTAGATTTCGGAGGAGTGAAGCTAGGCAGAAGCCTCAGAACCCAGTCAACATAATTTTTGTAGGTTTCTGACAGCAAAAGCAGAATTGCAACCACAAGTAATCATGAGAAGACTGTACCTGGTACAGCAGCATTAGCATATGCACTGCTTATTATATTTAATAAGCTTCCCCTTTTTTAATGTAATCAACCTATTGGTGGAGGAAGCAAGAATGAGCTAGTTAGAGTCAGGGTGTTCAAGTGATAGTGTTAAATCATTTACAGAAACATACAGCATCAGAGGGGAAGTACTTTGATTCCTCCAAGTCCTTCAAGGTGTTCAAATTTCTACTAATTATCCCAAATGAATCTTCACCAGCTGAGTTACATTATGCTGCTTTCTTATCTAAAGAAACTTAAGAGAATGTTAGTAAATGTTTCTGATGCTTTGCTTTCTACATTACTGTGAAAAACTGATCTAATGCCCTTTTCCTGTTCTAGGTCGTGTACGAACAAAGCTTTCAACACCTTCTGTTGGTATTGGCAATTCTAAAACAGATTCAAGAGGACGGAGTAGAACCAAAGTGGTGTCACAGTCACAGCGTATGTATATTCTATTTGTCAGTTATACCTGATAAAGAGGCCAAATGCTTAAGCATATATTCATTGACCAATGGCTACAGTCAAAGTTAACTTTAAAACATAGCTACATACTGAGTTGTTGTTCTGTGCCTTAGGTTCTTCATCGCCAGACAGCAATGAAGGTATTTTTTCAGTGTTTTGGGTCAGTGGTATTTGCATGCTTTTCTAATTCATGTTGTTTTTCTCTGGACAAAATAATAGGTTAGGTCTTCACTTGCCAATTATATTAGATATTGGGACAAGAAATGAAAACTAAATCTACCCTTAAATTCTGTCTTCAGTTATAACTTCTCAACATTCTTTTCCCCCCCAGTTTCTGACCTCCCCAACACAAAAGACCAGTTAACTTGTATCGGGCACAAATGAGGCATGGATGAGAAATACAGGAGAGTGGGTACACTGAATGGTGTCCTCAGTGTAACCTGCCAGACCTAATCGTCATTTTTCAAAAAGCCTTATTTTTCAGCCACACATACCTGTTTTCATTTTAAGCTGGGCATTACTTTTGCTTTTGGATCTTTTTGCACAGTGTTCATGTCTAAAGAGATAAGGTGAATTGATACTAAAATAACAAGATTTGTTTACATGTGATGATGTGTCAAAATTAAATGCATGAGTGCATTTTTACAGCCTTTCATTAGTGTTTCTGTTTGTCACTGATGGCTCCAGATAGCTCATTAGAACCTGTCAGTGGGGGAGAACAAGAATTCTGAGATGTTCTAAGGAAGATACCCAGGCACATACAAGTGGACAGGTGAAGGGCAGTTGTGGCACCATGTGTCAGCTTTGGGGTTGCCTTATCTGACTGGAAATTGTCACATCCTTGTGGGGAGCAAAGTGCTCCATGTTTCCATGATTGGTTACTTCCCCAGCAGACAGTGGGAGAACAGCTTCCTATCAGATTGAAGCTTTTTGCTTTTATGTTTTAATAATTGCTGCACCACAGATGCTTTTGTATATTTAGGTTATAACAGTGCTTTTGTTCAAAGATCATTTTATGAAAGACTTGCAAATTTGAATGCTTTTATAAAAGATACTTTCTTTTGAGGATTTCAGAAGCCCTTTACTCTCCAACTTTTAAATTGTAACCTGAAATAAGTGTCTATACAATCTATAGCTCATTGGTTTATTCTTATCTATGGAAAAAAATAGCTCCATTTTTTTCCTCTCCTTTCCTGTTTGGTTGTCAGGTCATTCAGCAACATGTGCAAAAATGACATTGCAATCTTCATTCAGAGAAAAAGAATTGCATTTCTGAATGGAAACCAATTCTTACTCTTGTACCTCAGATGAATTTTAAAGAGGAAAAGCTGAAATTCTGTGCAAGTCTTTTCAGTTGTGCCATTGTGAGTTGGTTTTTTGTCATCCACCGCACCTGCAGCTCACTTCCTTTACTGTCTGTCTCTAAATTAAAGTAAAGTTTTGGCCTTGTGTGTGATTTATTTATTTATTTTTTTTGTTCAGCTGTTGAACCTCTTGAACCTTTTTGGCAATGCAGTGTTCTTTGAAGTGATGCGAAGGCTCCAGTTTCATGTTTAATTGAAATGTAATTCTTCAGTATTATCCAGTTATTGATTAGAAAGCTGAAGAATTGTAATTTGCTTGTGCAGCTTTGCTTCATCTGCTTTGTGCATAGCATCTGGGTTTAATTCTTCAACTATGGAAGCTATTTAAAAGCACTGCTTTAACATAACCCCCTGTGGCTTTTTTTTTCTTGTGTGAAATGACTAAAGCTTTCTTATTTCCATTTGCCATCCATTTCTTTAATCTGCTCTGCTCCCTCCCTCTTCATGGATTATAAACCCCTACCCTAATCCTGCCTTTACACTTGGTCAGGATCACAGTCTGCTAACCCCATTGGTGGTAAGAGTCTATGGTATTTGTGTACTCATCATTGTTTGATCACCTGTTTGACATCTCTCATTTGAGGACCCTATTCAGCAGAAACTCTGGCTCACTTTTCTCACCTGCTTGGTTATAATCCTTATTTAGAAGGCAGTAGGGTTGGGAGGTTTTGGTCATTTTTGTAATGCTGTTTTATTAATCCTTCTTTCATCATTCACTTCCCTTAGACCTGCTGCCAGTGCTAGTACTGATAACAGTGTGCCAGTGCTGTTATCAGCATTGTGTTTTCAGGATATTAAGCTTCATTTGGTTTGCTTGTGCTTTGCAGGTCAGACTGTAGGAAGATAAAGTATTAGAATGAGAGCTTGCATTTCTTCTATATATTCTGAGACTTGAGTAAGTTTTTCAGGGTTTTGAACTATTGAATAAAACCTTCAAAAAGTCTCCAGCAGACTGAAGACTTTTGAAGTATTTTAGTTGTTTTAAAGAGATACAAAATACTGGAGGGCAGGAAGAAGGCACTAGAATAGCACGTCTAAGTTGAATGCCCTGATATGCAGAAATTGCTTAACCCTTAATTTTTGCAGCCCACAGCAATTGTACAGACTTGCCCATTCTTTTTTTTTTGTTTTTCTTGCTATAGAAGTTACTTTTGATTTCTGCAGGCTGTTTAATATTTTATTTATCATTTCTGCTGAATAGGCCCACCATTTGGAAAAGGGATTTTGCTAAGTGATCATTTCTGGTTCAAATTCAAACAATGAAAGTCTATGCATGGTACATTGCTTCACTTTTCCCCTACCCTTCTTCCCAGCATATGTTCTATTTTGTTTGGGATTTTGTTTCTTTTCCCATATAGTCAAGCTTTAATCAACTTGTATGTTTATTTTAATGTGTCTCATAAGAAGTTACCCATGAAACTCACTTGAGATGTTGCATGTGAAGTCTGTAGATCTGATAGCATAGCTGTGGGCATACAGTTACTGGTTATTTTTTAGGGATGAATGAAAGGTTTGTATCTGTATGGAATTAACCTTGGGTGGAAATTATGTTTTGCTTTTTACTTGGTCAGACTTCTTGAATTCTGCAGTTAGAGGCAGTATACTTACAGCACCTGGTGGTATAGATGAGTTACAACTAGGGAAGAATGGATTCCCTATTAGCACTTAGAACTTTAATTTTCTGTTGCTGAAACATCGAAATTGGGGATTAAGACCAGTTTCTGGTAGTGAGTGCAGTGTGTTGAAGGTTCATAGCACTCCATAGTGTACAGTTTTGATTAATAAAAGTATGAGATTCTTAAGCATGTCTTGATCAGGTTTTTTAGCTTGTTTAAAACCAGTTGAAGATTGTCATTTGAATCTGTGGGATAGTATCCTCAGAAATGAACATAAGAACTTTAATTGTCTTCAGTGACATTTTATTTAACTTCTCAGACAATAATGCTTAAAGACCCCATGATTTTAAAAGCAAGAGTGAAGAGTTTAAATATTAGGAAAAATACATTATTTTATTGTGACATTGGTTGCATTGGGAGAGCTGGATAATTATGAAATCACTAGTTTAAGGTTGCTCCCTTTAGCTTTTTAGCAGATTTTTGGGGTTTGGGTTTGGTTTGGTTTGGTTGTTTGGTTTTTTGGGGTTTTCTTTTTTTTGTTTGTTTGGTTTTGGTTTGTTTGTTTTCATTTTTGATGGAAAATGTGATTAGAGTCCATGTTAGAGACATTGGAACTGTTGATGAAGACTAGAAATACTGTTCATGGTTTCTTAAGCGTATCAAGTGCTAAATACCATGTTAAGTGCTTCCTTGAATTGATAATTTTACCTACCTTGTACACAGTGCTCTAAGAACTTGGAGCAAGGTATTTGTTTCACATTTGTACCTTGTCAGTTTTTCCAGACCATTTCAGTCTACCACCACTTCCCTGCTAACTAAGCATTTCTTTTCAACCACGGTTGTGTACCTCCTCTAGCGGTTACTTACATTTGTTCATTTTGCCTTCAGCTGGCAGTAGATCTGGGTCTCCTGGAAGAGTTTTGACAACAACCACACTTTCCACTATGAACACAGGAGTTCAGAGGGTGTTAGTGAATCCTGCAGCTGCACAAAAGCGGAGCAAAATCCCACGAAGTCAGGGGTGCAGTAGAGAAGCAAGTCCTTCCAGATTACCAGTAGGTAAGAATCATTGAATAACTTGGTTTCTTTTTAGCCCATCTTACTGCAAGTGCCAGCTTGTGTTCAGTTATAGGTGGATGATAAAATTGAAGTACGTGTCAATAAAAATCTAAACAATGCCTCTTTTCTGAGGCTAGTCTTCACCAGGTGTAAATTTAAGCTGGACCTTCAAATTTTTGCTATTTATTTGTCAGAATGCAATAGTAGTTCTTCTCCTCACTTCCCTTTGTTCCTTCTCTTTCCCTTTTCTTTACTTCTATCCCTACCCCCAAAACACCCATATCCATTGAATGAAAGTGTGATGCCATCTTGATACTTTCTTCATTACTTTTGTGTGTTCTTCATATGTGTGCTTGCATGTGTATATTTCATTGACAGAAAAATGAGTGTCATATATCTTAGACCTCCTGATACAACCTGATTATTGCAAACAATACTGTTGAAGGGTGTCAGCTGATGTTAATGGTGTTGCTGCTGCTCTTTGGTTTGTATTTTGATTTTTACCTTAGCTGCATTAATTTCCTGTGTTCTATCTTTGGAAAGCCAGGGGGTTTTTAATTTGTGTTACTGCTGATCAACTTGATCTGGGTACAAATTCTGAATCAGTACTCTCTTCAGATTTTTTCATTGCTTGTTCCCTCTTCATCCTTTTTAAGAAGTTTCCCAGCCATTCATTTAAGAGTTGGTAAATCCCCATTTTGAGCTGTATGAAGCAATAACTTCATTGAATGGACTACAGGTAGTATGCTCCAGCACAATCAAACAAGTGTGCAGAAACAGCTGTGACTTAGAATACAACATGATCATCAGTGTCTAGTCTTAGAAATGCATCTTTGATCTTACTTCAAAACCACAATTGCATTAAAATTGCAACTTTTCTTATGTCTTCTCCCTTCTGTGCTGCTGTTTGTCTGTACCCTGAATCCTACTAGCACGAGGCAGCCGCATTCCTCGCCCTAGCGTGAGTCAGGGGTGCAGTAGGGAGGCCAGCCGTGAAAGTAGCAGGGACACGAGCCCTGTTCGCTCTTTCCCACCCCTGGGTAAGTACTCTCTGCCCCTTGTCCTGCATGGCTGTTCCTGCCCTTCATTATTGCTCCTAACGAGTCCGTGCCTCCTTCATTTAGCTTATAGCCAGCCACCATTGTTTTCCCTTCCTTTGGCTCACTCACCACTTCCTTCCATGGAGTGCTGACCAATGTGTGAATGGGTTGCACACGTGGAAAACGAACGCTCTGCTAGTGTTAGCCTTACCTTAAATGCTGCACTTGGAAAGGTGTGTGATGGGTGGCATCTGGGTGCCTTTTTTCAAAGGGCAGTTCTGGTTTTGGAAGGGTTTTTTGAAACTCTGTGTTTCTCTCCTTACTACAGCACTCATGGCTTGGGTGCAGTTAGATAATCCATTTCTCAGTGACCTCCTAGAGCAGAGTACAGTGTCGCTGTCATCCTCTGCCTGTCCCTGCATCAGCTACTAGGGCCTGCTGCTGTTCAAAATTGCTCTCTAGCCAGTGAATCATTTTGGTGTATAAGAAGAAAATATACTTCATTTTATGGCTCCTTAGCTATAGTGTCACCACTGTATTATATGAAAAAATAGCAGAATTACAACTTTTTCCTATTAAAGCAAATAAAGAAGATGGTGCTGGAGCAGTGTTATGAGGCTGCTTTCCATTTTGGAAAAACAAGCAGTGCACATAGCAGAGTCCTTGTACAAGTAGATGAACAAAGTACCATTCTGAAGCTTACTTTTTATCTGCATGGCACAAGTGAGAAGTAGTTGAGGCAGCAGCTGTTGTTCAGTAGGGAAGAAGAGGAATCAAAACCTTTGAACTTTTATGCATGTACAACTATATCCAGCCTGCTTTTCTAGAGCTGCTCTAAGTACAAGTTTTGGTTTCACTTAGTGTTTCAGCTTGTCAGCCTGGCACTTGAAGGATTTGGCAAGGTTATTGAGCTGTGTCTGTTCCTGAAATGTCAGTAAGACACAGGAACGTTGGTTTACAGTTATTTTGACGTGTTGGTTAAGGATTAGGGAAGTTTCTCATCTCTACATACCCATGTCAAGGTCACTAGGAAGTCAGTAGTAAATGCTGATGAAAGTCTTTTTACGTATTGGGTTTGTGTGTTTGGGTTTCTTTTTATTATTTGGTAATACAAAATTCTGTACCATTGTATCTGTAAGTGATATTTTGGGGTGTTATTTTTTGTCTGAGTTAGTGTTCACTATGTGTCCCTCTTCTGTTTGTTCAAGTGTAGCTTGCGGTTAATACCACCTATTAAACATAGTCTGAAGTAGGAAATCTCTGGTTTCTATCTCAAATTGAGGCACCCAACTGTACTCCTAATTAGCATTGGGAGTCTGTTGTGGTCTGGTAAGTTAGTATGCTTCCTGTCAGGCATGGGTTCATTGGCAAAGTGCAGATTAATTGAATGAAAGCTGTTTCAATAACTAATGCTAATTTGCTCAGATGCTGTTTAATTGGGAAATAAAATTCAAAGTGGACATTATGCAGGGTCAGTTCGTAAACTCATGGTTTTTACCAAAACACAGCTGGCCCTGTTGTTGTAGTGCACACACAGCTTTGTTCCTTTTACAAAAGAGGGTATTTTCCAGATCTTGTTGTGTTGCTTTTGCTACCCTACAGCTTGACTTCAAGTGCATCTGTGTGAGACCTGATTTACGTTTCAGTTTTGGTCAAATGCTTGTTATTGTAAGAAATCTGTGTTAAGCTAATACCGTAAGGTGGGTCTCTGGGATCAATGCTACTTGAGGTTTTGTATTCTGATACCAAGAAAAGTACCTATAGAAACACAATAGATTGAATTGTCTGACAGCATGGAGAATGCAAAATAGCAATCCAGTGTTGTTAAAAAAAGCAACCAAGCAGCAGCTGTACCTGGAATAAATGCGGATTCCTAGGAGTTCTTCCATTATGAGTTATTCGAATAATTTTGAGTTTCATTCAGTGCTCGTTGGAGCAGTTTTGTCTATTAACTTCTAGCAAAAATACTAAATGCAGTGTTTTTCAAAAACTTGACCAGCCTGTTTCAAATCTCTGTGGGGGCAGGATCATCTTGAATTCTGTGCCTGAAGTTTGAAGTTTTACTTGTACCTTTAATTTTCATGGCTTGGTGATGGAAAGTAGTTGAAAAGTTTTATCCCATTATTGCTTGTATTTAAAGCTTTATCAGTCTTGACATCTCTGGTTTGACATCCTCTGTCCCATCTCTTTTTCCATGCTGAGATGCACTCCTAAAGAACCAAGGACTTCACAAAGCATCAGTTGCAAAATAGAATTTCCTAGATAAGCAATTTCATTTGGGTTCACTTTGTAATGAAATAAATTGCTATGCCTTATTTAAGGAGTAGAAAATTTCATGTGGAAAACCCACAGTGGTGTTCCTGGGACCTCTACAAGACTTTGGATTGCTTTGGTTGAGAGGTATGCTTCCCAAATGGGATTTTGCCTGTGTGAGGGTAACTAGGTTCAAATTGGACTCTTACATTGTCAGCGTTCATCAGAGTAGAGGATTATTCATGGTTTCTATTTATACTATTTCATGTATCCACACAGTGCAAAATACTTGCATTGATAGTTAAAATCATAACTGTCTGTCTGGGGGTTATGTCACTGTGGGTGGACATTTGAATTCAAGTTCAAATTGTCAAACGTAGTTTCATATACGTGGCTGTTTAACTTGGATGAACGGAAGAAAGAAGATAAATTGTTGGGCATATGTTGTGTTTAAAATTGCTTGGTTTAAGAAAAAAATATTGGCAATGGTGTGAGTCGATTTCTTTAGGATCTCTAAAAGACCAGTTTTATGCAAGTGCCAGGAGGAGAGCGCTCAATTTTATTCGAGTCCTTCAGGATCTTTGGTTCCTGCTTTCCATAACTTTAAAGACTCTTAATGAGCAACTAACATCGATGTTTCAGTTTCACATTTGATTTTTTCAAAGCAAATAATACCTGTGTGAAATATGAATAGCATTAAGTTATTTTCAACCTTTAATTAAAATTGATTTTAACTTTCATTCAACGTAGTGGTGAGTTTTAACTGAGGTTGACTTACCTGCACGTAGGCAGGAACTCTATTTTACACAAGTTGCCAGCGGCCAGGACAGTAGGTTTATGCAAGAGGCCCTGCTTGTAGGTGGTGTATGTAAGCACATAGACTTGAGGTAACTGCAATAGAAGACCAGTATCAATGGAGCTATTTAGATATTGCTGAGGATTCTTGTGTGTTTGTGTGCGTGTGTCCATGCATCTTTTCTTTAAACATATTTGCTTTTAATCTGCTGTTTAATCTTTTTAATTTAAAAAGAAAATCATGCATGAAGTGTCCACTGTACCCGAACCCATATAATTCTGTGTAATCATGTTCTGTATAATCAAAGAACTTCCCTGAAGCTTTTTCCTTCTGTGTAATGCTCAGTTTCTTTTGCTAAAGCTGAATCCTTTTATAAGTATTCTCTTGTTCATCTAAGCAACTGTTGCAGCACTCTGATTCTATGGTAATAGATAGGGTTTATATGATCCTGTTATTGCAGCTTCCAGGCATCACTCCAGATCCACTGGTGCCCTCTACACTCCTGATGTTTATGGGGCTACAGGTGAAGGATGAGTACACTTTGCTGTCATCTGTGCAGTCATCCTGGATTGTTTTTTTCCCCCACCTACTTGGTTATTCTCATAGTTCAGTTTTTTTAAGCATTATTTGTATTAATTTGAGTTTTGTGGTTTTAGTAATCCAGGTAGTTGTGTTTATGTTGCTAGATTTTGTCTCCACCCTTCAGCCAATGTTAATCATTTTCTTCCTTAACAACCACCATTTTATTTTTACTTGCAGAAGACCTTTTTTCTTAGTTTTCCATTTTTTCAGTATTTGTAGAGCATTCATTATGCATGTAGTTTCCTAATCAGCGCTCTCAATAGCATTCCCATTCCATTCGCTTCCTTCTAAAATGAAAACAAAAACCCAAAATGAAGAAGACCTAAAAAAAAAAAAAAAATAATAAAAAAGGTTCTTTCAGTTAAAACCATGGGTTTGTGGGATTTTTTTTCCCCCTGTGGTACTAGAATAGAATGTGTGCATCTGACTTGGTTTTTACTTCATTTCTTACTTTTCGCTGCACCACTAAAGACTTCAGAATGGAAATAATCAGTATTTCAGCCACTAAGTAATTTGTTAGAAATGTTAATAAGCAAATGCTTTTCTTCTGCTTGGGTTTTTTTTAAGAGAGTGTGATATTAATGTCCCTTGTTCCTCTCGTGACTGAATTCTTTCTGTTCCTTTTTGTTGTTATAGCAGGTTCCAGCTTTGGAATTAGTCAGTCGAGTCGATTGTCATCATCAGTTAGTGCTATGCGAGTTCTGAACACGGGTTCTGATGTGGAAGAGGCAGTAGCAGATGCTTTGGTAAGAATCTCACATATACGCTGTGTAGGATAGAGACTCTTCAATGTTTGGTACCTGTGTATCAAAGTATGCAAAAAAACTTGTCAGTCATGGTTTTACTGGCTTCTAGGTAGGGAAAAAAGAGAAACAGAATTGGTAGAGCTGCAAAGTGTTGGGGTTTTTGTTCCCTACATAATTCTTAACTTCTGAGAAAGGTACATTTTTTCCATAGCAGACAGTAAATAATTTTGGGTTGCTCTGTTGGAGTGGCCCAAGAAGCCACTTGAGCAGGTTGCGTTAACCAGCAGTTGGCCACAACAACCAAACTCAGGGCAAGTTGAAGGCTTGTTAGAGCTGGCAGTGATGACAGCTGAAGCAGTCTGCTTCTCATAAGCCTGGGTTCCATTTGAAGTTGCTCTGTCTGTCACCATGTAAGATTGATGCTGAAGATGATGGCTTGGCAAGCAGCTTTTCCTAACTTTAGACTTTCTCTTTTCAAACTGTCACACTGAGTTTAAAACTGGTTCTGCCATTCCCTTTCTTAACATTTGCTGTTCCTCAAAAAGGGAGCATTTGTCTCCTTGACCTTCCTGCCCCAGTAAGTCAAGCTGAACACGTCATGTCCTTTGCTATTCTGACATGTACATCATCAAGCTGAAGTATTCAGCTAATGTCAAATGAATCGGATACAAGTATTTAACAATACTCACATGGTATACACTAACTGATAAAAAAGTAAGTACCTGTTACCTATTGATCAGTCAGGATGCTCTAAGGGAATCATTTTTACTCTTTTTACTAATGTTCTAAATAATCTTTTTCTTAAACCAGCTACAAATTAGATTCCAAAATAAATAAGTAGCCAGATATGACTGGACAGGGAGAAACAAGATGTCAAAGGAAACCATCTGAAGAACTCTGACATGTTCTTAATCTGGTTATTTATCGGTTCCTTGGTTCAGACTGTCTTCTTGGCATATCAGTTTAATATTGGTGTGTGTTCACTGGCATAGAGATCCAGGATATCTTTGAGATCTTGTCTGAGAAGTCATGTTGAGATTGAGTGGGTTTTCCCTTTTCTGATACTGTAAACTTGTAACAAGCTTTCAGCACTGATGCTCGTTAGTTAACTGTCAGTCAGTCTGGATTTGAGAATAGGGAGCAATAGAAAAACACTTGTCTGTGGAACATGAAAAGTTTCTGTTTCTAATCTGAAAACCAGCCTGTCCTGTAAATTTACCCACACTGGTGCTACATGAAAAGTAAGCTTCATAGCTTATTCAGATTTAGCTGGGCAAAGTATGTAATAAGAATATAAATTTAGAAGAAACTCATACTTCCAGTATCTGCTCTTGTACCTGGAATGTGTCCTGTTTGCTGAAGTGACTATGTTTGTTCATAGAAACTGGTTTGTCTGACCTGGATCCAGAATAGCCTGCTGCTGCTAGAAATGTTAGAGGAAATCTGGTTTGTATATTTTAGGTAGACACTAAAGGATTCTAGCTAAAGAATCTTCAGAGGATCAAGAAGGATCAAGACCAGCAACAATTTATCACTGCAGCATTTGCCTGCCTGGTTCCCTGCCATGTTCTCAGTGTACAGCTTTTCCTGTACAAAGGGCCCCATGTAGATGGAAATCTGGTTATGAGCACCCTTCTTATGTTACTGTAGACTGAAAAGCCCTCCTCAGAACAGTGTTTTTAAAAGGTAGAAGGTACAATCCTGACAGATGTAATGTAAAAACATTCTGGATTGTATTACCACTTTTATGGTATAAAAACCACTTGGCCAGTTTTAACACTGCTTAAGCCAAAGTGGCATCAGTCTTCTGGCTAAGATCTGGTTTTGAATATAAGATACAAGAAATGCAGCAATGTGGTGATTTCCACATGGTTTTATACCTTTTATTTCAGCACAGTCCTTGACACTTTGGATTTTATTTCTTTACAAATCTTTTTACTTATGGTGACCCTGGTCAGAAATGCTTGTGTCTTTGGGATTTTTCCCTTCCTTTATTCTCTTACACGTCTGTATACTTGCTCTCTTGGCAGTAAGCTTGCTTGTTAGATGGTGTATTGACTGCTCTGTATTGCGATACCCTCCGAGTTATTCCACAGTTAAAAATGAGAACCCTGTACAAATGGGAATGGTATCTAAAGGGAAACCAGTCAAGGAGAAACCAATCACACTGCTGCTTCTGTGTGTGTATAATGAAATCAGATTTTAACTACTAGCTTCAATTCCCAATATTTGAATGGCAGGGTTGTTTTGCAGAGGTATGTGGTCTTCCTTTCAGGATAAATAGCTTTTCTTTGGTTAGGTTGGTTTTTTCCCTCTGCCCTTTGGCATGTTGTGTTTTGTTGGCTTGGGTTTGTTTTTAGGGGATCTGGGTTTTTGCATTAGGGTTTGGGAGTTTTTTAAGCAATTGTTGCGGTGACCAAGTTTAGATATTCAATTGAAGTTAAAGACAGAGGTGGAGAAGTTGATGAAAAAACAAAGTTTAAATTACTGTCTCATACTTAGATAGCAATTGAGTGCATGTGTGAAATCTTCATGTTTAAATACTACTGCATGAAACACAAAGGTGTTGACAGAGACGTCTTTGTGACCAACCTGCAGATGATGTGTAATACTTCCCTGGAAATGGAAGCTTAGCAAACTGCTTGGCAATTCATGATATTCTAATCAGATACCGAGAGCTAAGATCAAAATTTACAGTAAGATGATGTGTTGTTCAGTAGCAGGTAGTTTAATAGTCAATGCTGCTATGCCTTACCTTCCTGTTCTCAATTTCTGTTTCTTTTCAATAATTTACTGCTAACAGCTCTTAGGAGACATACGGACTAAGGTATAGAAACTGTTTTCTTTCTTCAATAGTTTAATATTTTGATATTAACATGCTTGATACAGAGTAAGTTAAAATGATAGAGTATGTGGCTTTAGACTTCAGTCTTGCATCCTGTAGCATATATAAATCAATTAAGAGAAGTAACTAACTTTCAATACAGTCTTTATGTTACCCTATCACGCAATTGTATGGATTTTTACAAGTACATCTTAAGTTGAATGTTCCATCAAATGTATGTCTTCTTGGCATTTGCTTTGCTTTTATATTTGGAATACCTCACAAGCCATACTTCTTTAAAATGTGTTTATTAACTTGGTTAGACCTGCTGAACTGTTGGAGCCATTTATCAGTGCAGGGCATAGGGGTCACAGTGATAAATTGAACTGTTGGTGTCTCTATTCTTTATGAGTCTGTATGCTCTCTCTTTGAAAGTAAGTGCTAATGTGGGATGTTTCTGTACTACAGAAGAAGCCTGTGCGAAGAAGATACGAGACTTACGGGATGTACTCAGATGATGATGCCAACAGTGATGCATCAAGTGCCTGTTCAGAAAGGTCCTATAGCTCTAGGAATGGCAGTATACCAACATACATGAGACAAACAGAAGATGTGGCTGAAGTCCTAAATCGCTGTGCCAGCTCCAACTGGTCAGAGAGAAAAGAAGGCCTTCTGGGCCTGCAAAACTTGTTAAAGAACCAGAGAACTTTAAGGTAAGAAGAAATTTCAGTCAAAAAGCAGTTCATTTTAGAGTTGAAAGGTGACAAGGGAAGTAGGAAAGGAGGCTCATGTTCCAAGGAATTCAGAATGGGGAGAGGGAAAGCTAAGTGTGCATCTCAGAGTAAGATGGGGGAAGGAGTGAGGAAGCTTGTTGTCATTTCTGGCCACCAGTATATAGGGTCTGTTTAGAAAGCTCAGGTTAAGAAATGGAATTTAAAATCAATACAATCCTTGCAATCAAAAAGGTACCTGAAGTGCTTGCATCTAGTATTGATGGAGGACTTTCATTATTTTTGTTGTTGTTATTAATATCCTCCTTATTAGTAGGGTATTTATTCAGAAGAAACTCTTTACCGCTAGCTACTAAGTATGCCTTTTTCATTATCTGCTGTTAAAATATGGAAATGTTCTAATACACCAACTAGTTTAAAGAGCCATTTCTAGGTCAAAAGTGTCATTTTAGACAAAATCTGTAATGTTTGTATTATGTCTTAAAATGCTTTGCTTTGTTTGCTAGATTACTTGATTCAATATTTACAGTTGATCGCACTAATTGCTGTGCGTTAGTGCTCAGTAGTACTAGCAGGGGAATTGACTAATGTATTGTTGTCACTTTGACAGTCGTGTTGAGTTGAAAAGATTGTGTGAAATCTTCACAAGGATGTTTGCTGATCCTCACAGTAAGGTATGTTTAGGTTTCTCTTACTTTCAGTAAAGGTTTGAACACTATAATAGAAAGCCAGTTGTGGTAAAATATGTCAGTGGTATTTGCACATGTCAGAACCGGACAGGGTATTTTCTGTAAGCAGTTAGCATCAGATTTCAATCCATTTAATTTACAATTTTGACCACACTCATTTTCCACCTTGTTTGCAGGAGAATTGAAATAAGGTAAAGGTTAGTTTCGTCTAAAATGCATTGAAGTACGTCAACAGTTTGTGTTAAAATTTGGAAGTATTTTTAAGAAGTCATGTTGTTTACAGAGGACACACCAACGTGAATAATGCTTGTCTCTCAACTGAAAACAAAAGGCTCTGGTACAGTAATGTGAATCATAAAGAAAGTGGTCTGACTGAATCATACATGATGAGTAACGAATTATACCAAATGTGTACTTACTTATTTTCCAGGGTATTTTGTATTATTGTAGCGTGTGATGTCTTCCTCAAATGTCATAGATAGGACTGGCAGTTGAGACTGCTGTGTAATTTTTACATCATTGGTAGCATTCAGTCAGTAAGGTAGGGACTATACTTCGATATGAAAGAAATTGCGATGTTTTATTCACTTTTACTTAGGTAAAGACCCAAGGAGAATAATCCTTCTGTTGTCTAAGACCATTAATCTTTTTAACAGCGTTACTTCACATGATAATATGTTTACAGTTTTGTGGGAGGTGGGTTACTGGTACAGCTTCATACATGCAGTCATTTCTCTAGCA
>NDXB01015047.1:94699-119703 GCA_002631895.1 Agapornis roseicollis | reverse complement strand
TTCTCATAGCAAAAGGACTGCAGCAGGTAGGGAGCTGAATAAAGCTAAGAACATGTAACTTCATATTTTGTTTGAATTATAGGCTTGTTTGGAAAAAAACCCTTGTCTTTCATGTTGAGTATAACATATCCCACTTGGTGTCCGTATTTAAGAATTGATAAAATGATAACCCAGAAGAATTCAAAGCAGTTAATTCAGAAGTGTTGTTTTTTCTCAGCACAGTTCTAAAAAAGGAGCTTGACTGGGTAATACATTTTACATATTTTAAGTCTTCCTTATTGCTGCAATGTGAAATTAAATTCAGACTGAGACGTCTGGACTGGTCCACTTAATGTTCGTCTTGTCCTCCTTGTTTTTCCTGATAAAGAGGTGACTGAGCTGCTATCTGCAGCACCATGAATTTTGGAAGACACTTGTATTGTATACAGCAGCATGATAACGAAGTTCCTGATACACTGCAGAAAATGCAGAAGAGAATGAAGCCAAGCAGTTACACTGCAGAAAGCATTACATAAAAACAGTGGTTAAGTCAGAGGAGAGGACAGAAAATAAAGTGTTGAAATATTACTGGGTTTTAAACGAAGTAATGACAGACTTGTGACTAGCAGCTTGGTTTTATTTTGTTTGTTCTTGTGTTAATTAATATTGCAGCTCTGCATGGATCAGAACTACCTGTTTGTAGTGGGGAAGCCAGGGAAGGATAATGAAAATGTTCCAGACTTTAGGTGTATGTGTCAGAAGAGCATTTTATCTTTTCATTAAGCCTTTGGGAGTATTAACATGGAATTATTCTACTTAATTGTTTTGTTTCCTGGGCATCCTCACATAGAATAATGTTGCTATAAATTTGCAGACATGGCCCATGTTCCAGCACGTGTGGTACAGCTGTTCTGCTCACTAATGTCTTGCCTGTCTTTTGGTGTTGCAAAACGATGGAAAGTTACCAGTATATCATAAGGGGGGGGGATCCTTTGCGTATTAAGAGTTCATGAGCTGTGATTTTTTTGTATCATGCACACATGGCTACACAAATCTCATTTTAGATTCTTTGCAAGTGTCTGTAGGAATTCTCCTGTCATCACTTTTATTGTTTGTTTTTTGTTTTGGTTTTTTAGAGGTTTACTTTTACATGCTAGCTGGATGCAGGGGGGTTGGAACTGGATGATATTAAGGTCCTTTCCAACCCTAACTATTCTATGATTCTATGTAGGGAATTGCTTAGAAAAAGAGAGTAATATCATGTGGAAGAGAAAATGGGAGAATGATTTGAGGAACATGCCAAGCGCATATTGGTGTCCCAATAAAATTACTGAGTTTATCATGAAAGTTTTAAAATACATTTTTTGTTTTATTTTGGTTTATATTCCATACAGGAACTCTGTATCGATGGCCACTAATTTGTGTGTTTTTATCTTTTTCCCTTTTTTGTTGTTTTTTGTTTTGTTCTGTTTCGTTTCGTTTTGCATGCTGTCCCCTGTGTTGGAACTCTCTTTAGAGAGTAAGTTGGTTCAATATTTGTTGGAAACCTAACCTTACTTGCATGAATGTGCAATTAACCCTTTTTCTCTATTTTTCTTCCCCAAAGAGTTCATGCAGTGTCAAGCCTTTTGCAATCATAAAATGCTCTATACAATTATGTAAACTGTGTGGTTCAGTTTCGAGATGTGCTTTCTCTACTAATGAACTGACATTGTTTGGTTGTGCATTCCTGCTTTGTATTGTGGTGGTTGGCACATCTGAAATAATTCACTTTAAGGGCAGATCATGTATAATTATTTTCATATCTGTTTATTTTTTTCCACTATCAAATTATTTAAAACTTCAACTTGAGGTGTTTGATTTCAGAATTTTAATTCACATCATTAAAATGAAAACTGCAGACATACACATACATCGTTCAACATGGTGCTTGAGTTCCATTTCCCATTCCAAATTCATCCTTTACCTGAGATACTCTTACAATGGCCTTGAATTCTTTATACTTTGTCCTAAAGCAAACTGTTACGATTCGTATGTTTCTTAAAATGGAATGTAATGGCTCAGCTTAATGGAGTTTTCCCCAGACACTCACTGTGGTGAACCTAAAACCAAACAAAGCTTGAAAACAAAATTGAGTCTTCAGTTACATGTCTTTTTAACAGTTAAAACCTTGGCATGGAATCTTCAGAGTGCTTTTGCCACAGTGATTCATAATTCACTTCATAATGATTTCAGTTTAAACCACTTACATGTTTCAAGTGTGAACCTCTTCACCAAGAGGCTGTAACCAGTTTGTCCAGCTTGCACATGTTAATGGACAGACGTGTGTGTCAGTGTCTGCAAACTCAGAGAAACCAGTAGTTTTAACTTCTGCTGAGCTCTACAGTTTACTTTGAAAGGTTTAAATACAATTGTAAGACCCCAAGTGTAATTTACAGCACCAGAATTTTTGTTGTCTGCCAGTGTCCAATATTTTTCCCCTTATTTTAGGGATGTGAAATCCAAAGACTGTCATGTCACAATTCACAAAGTTCATTTTCGTTTGGTTTTGCCTGGGTCTTATAATTGTGCCCACTACTTGTGCATCTACAACGTGGGATATTGTTTAAGTTTTAAGATGAATACAGAAGACATTTCCAGTACTGAGCATAAAAATTTCTTCCCACTACTGGCAGAGTAATTTTTAAACATCATAATTCAAATACAGATACAAACCTAGAAGGTAGCAGAAGACTTAGCTGTATTTTGTTGTTGTTGTTTTTAACAACTTTCAATGTAGCTTGTCCCAAAAGGGAGGTTACTTAAAGTAGCCTTATGTTGAGTAGGTTTTGCATTGGTTTATTTCTAACACAGCTGTTCAGTATCTAAGATGGCTATTGAAAGATTCTCCCTGGTCTTTATTGGATCCCGAAAGAGTCATAAAATCATAGGATACCATGCTGGAAGGCACCTCCAGGATCATGTGGTCCAGCCTTTCTCGGCACAAAGAATCAAGAGTTATATTTTTTATTTCTAACACAAATTTTGAGGCATTTCTTTAAAGATACCTGCGTGGGTTTTTCCACTTCATGGTGCAAATTTGCTCACCCTGGCTTGATTACCAACATGAGAAGAGATGTAATTCCCCACTGATTGATGAAGGCATGCAGCAGCATGTGCCCACTCCTCTGTACCTGATCAGTGCTGTGGAAGGAAGCTGGTTTCTGCAGCCTTATGAGATCTGATTGCGGTTGGGGATCATCCACTCACAGACAGCAGCAGAGTTTGGGCTTAGGACAAGGCGGTCAGTGGCAGAAGTTGGAGGGGTTCAACCCTTCCTCTGCAGCAGCCTTTTCCAACTGTACCCATATCATAAACACTCAGGAGGACAAAATCTTTCCTGCCCTCTTAGCAATAGTTCAGCTTCTGTACAGAGCTGTGTGCCGGAGCTGGAGTATCAGTCGTGGTTTTCAGCCCAGACATCCATTTTTCTTTTCAGAGAAACAGGAAACCCACAGGCCACACAAGCATAGAGCATGTGCATCACCAGAGGCCTTGAAAAAAGTCATGAGTGAGATACTAGAAAGGCTGTTTCAACAGTTACTTATGTCTCCTGCCCTGCTTTATCCTGTCTCTCCAAAAAGCCCTTCTTCCTGGTCCAAGTGCTGAGGTTATTAAAAGTACAACAGAGGCTTTCCTACTGAATATAGACTATTCAGCATTGTTTGTATTTATTCTATACAATGTTATTTGTTGAAAAGAACACAGTGAATAATATCTTCTTGAAAAGACAAAAACACTTCTCTGTTTTAAAGACCTGCTATTCTGAAATGCATCCTGTTTTTTTTCCCTATTCTGGTGAGCAGTTTTGTGCTTGGATACCTGCAATAGCAGGAGAATCTTGTTCCGTTCCACAAATCCTTTACATAAAGGAACTGGCTACCTTTCATCATTTTGCAGTATTTAGTAAGCCAGATATTTACAATGAATATTTTGCTAAAGAATTATAGCAGGGTTTTTGGTTGTGGAGAGAAGGTAGTTCTGTAATCTTTGAGGAATGTCAAATCAACTTAATGATAAAGCATGAAAGGGTAAAAAAACTGAAGTTTTACTGAACAAACATTGAGGTTGCGCCAGCCATCACAGTAAGCATTTCTTGATGAAACTGCATGGAATACCTAATGGGCAAACTTCTACAGAAGTGGGCTAACATTTCCAATGTACTCTCGTCTCAAAATCCAATGGGAAAGCAAGACAGATTTCTTTTCCTTTTCTTTTTATTTTCTTCCTTTTCCTGCTTGGCTGCAAAACACTGCCTTTCTCTGCCTCTGATTCCCTTACTGCTTTCTTCTTTGTTTGTAAGTTCAGCATACGTCAGTGTCATCTCCTCTTTTGCCCTATCCTACCCTCTTTCCATCTTCTTCTGCCTTTTAGGTGTTCAGTATGTTTTTGGAGACGCTGGTGGACTTCATCCAGGTCCATAAAGAAGATCTGCAGGACTGGTTGTTCGTGCTGCTGACACAGCTGTTGAAAAAGATGGGTGCTGATTTGCTTGGCTCTGTGCAAGCAAAAGTTCAGAAGGCACTTGATGTCACAAGGTAATGTGTTCTTAAATAAAGAACTGGAAAAAAAACCCTAAAACAAATCCAGAGTAATTTCTGTTTCAAGTTCTGGGGTGTTTGGGTTTTTTGAGGGGTTGTGTGTGTGTGTGCTGCAAGATTTTTGGAGAAATGCAGAGCTAATACAAGATCTTGAAACTCCAGTAAGTGTCACTGGTTAAGCATTTTGGTTTCCTAAATGACTCTTTAGCTGAAAGGGTTTGAATCCTTAAGGCTGAGCAATTAATATGATACTGCTTACCTGATTCCAGATTGTGCAGCTGAGCCACATATGTTTGTTGCCCTGCCTTGTCCTCAGTGATATAATGCTTGTGTTTGGCCTTCTTTTTGATACAAAAGTATTGTGCAATATTCACCTCTTGGTGTCAGCAGGCTTTGAAGGAATTACAGCAATAATGGATTTCCTTTCTGTCTTCAAGGACTGTAGTGGTAGTGATTCACAGTTAGACCTCACAACTTGTTAAAGTTGTAAAGTAGGTATACTTTTTATTCAGCCCTGAGGTGCATGGGGATAACTCCTTCAAAGCATGCACACCTCACTGTTGTTTCCCTCTACATATATTCTCTAAAGTTCTACATATTCGTAAAGTTACGCAATACACCCATACAAACTCATTATCTATCCCTGCTTCGTATTATAATGAACTAGAATGTCCTTTGGACCTGTGCAGTGCCCCTTCTGGTCATGGGCAGGGGTCTCCAGGTGAAGTAAATGTGAGTCTTCCTACTCTGAATAGGGGTCTTCAAGATGAAGTAAATGAGTCTTCCTCTTCTTAAACTTCTCACCTTTTGGTCTTCACGCATGCCCTCAGGTGTCCAGACCATAGACCATCTACTTCTTCCCCTTATCAACAGGACCAGGCGTGTCTGCTTGTTTTCCTTATCAATAGGGCCAGGCATCTGCTTTTCCCCTCATCAGTAGTAGGCGTGATAGGTATTCACAACAGACAATGCGAGTCTTCCTCTTCCTTTTTCCCACCTACTAGTCTTCATGCATGCCCTCAGGGCTGGTCGGTGTCTGCTTCTCCCCTCATCAGTAGGTACTTACAACAGACAACATCTTTGTTTAAGCAAGGGAATTTCTCTAACCTTCTTGTACAACCTCTCTGTACTACCCCTGTATCAGTAGGACATGGGGTAATGGCTTCAAACTTAAACAGGGGAAGTTCAGGTTAGATGTAAGGAAGAAGCTCTTGGCTGTGAGGGTGCTGAGGCGCTGGCACAGGGTGCCCAGAGAAGCTGTGGCTGCCCCATCCCTGGCAGTGTGCAAGGCCAGGTTGGACACAGGGGCTTGGAGCAACCTGCTCTAGTGGAAGGTGTCCCTGCCCATGGCAAGGAGTTGGAACCGAATGATCTTAAGGTGCCTTCCAACCCAAACCATTCTATGATTCCCTCCCTTCTCTCCAAACATTGTAAGCACCCCAATTACAAAATGCTCTTAAGTGATTTTGGGGACCATCTATGCTGCGTAGCCAGTTTTATTTCCAAATGAAAGCTAGGTTTTACAATTGGACTGGCTCTGGGACCTACTTCTCATCTTTTGTTCTCTGAAGTAGGGGACAGTCTAAGCTGTTTGGGCCTCTGCTGATTTGTTCACGTGTCAGATCTGCTGTGGAGTCTGGGGAAGTATATGGGGCATGTTGTGGGAGAGAGGGAATGAGATCTGCTGCAGCAGAGCCCATGAAGGTCATATGCAGTGTGTACCATGTGGGGGCAGCTGAGGTGGAAGAGGATGGTCCAGAGAAGTGAGCACCTTTAGCAGTGCTACTGCACGTTATTTTAAGGATTGTACAGAATCAGAATGTTACCATATTATTATTATGTCATCCCTTATTATTTGCATTATATATCTAACTGTATTTGCTTCAAAGCAGGAATTTCTTACATTTTGTCCTTCACATGCCAGGTGAATGTTTCTGGAAGTCAGATGCAATAAAAAAGGTCAACAAAACTGGCAGAATGTGTTTTTCTTTCAGAAGTACTAAAGCTCGAATTGATTTGTTTGCTTTACAGGGAATCTTTTCCAAATTACCTCCAGTTCAGTATTTTGATGAGATTTACTGTTGACCAGACCCAAACACCTAGCCTGAAGGTAAGCATTTTAAGGTTTGCATTGCAGGCAAAAAACTCTTCACTGATAGACATTTGCTTGTCTTAATCTTTGAATTTGGATTGTGATTTTTGTGTTGTTAAAACCGAAAGGTTTTCAATTAGTGGATTTTGTTTTTGTAAACTTTCAGACAGTCAAGCCAGCACTGCAGGACCAGCTTCGCTCTTTTTGGAGCTCAAAGGTTTTTGTCTGAATTATTGTCTATTCTTAACCCTATGTTAAGCTCTTACAGTGTTTCCAATAATGTTATGCGAATGCATTCATATGCTGCTACTAACCTGTGTGAGAAACTCAAAGCATGCAGTTGTTCAGTTTTAAATATGACACTGGTATGAAAACGTTGGCTGCAAGGGAGAGCTAATAAACCCACAGAACAGCAAAAATGGGCAACAAAAGCGTGGCCACCTAACATCAAGCTGGTTATGCAAACTCACTCTATCGATTCTCTTCTAATGTTTATTATGTTTGTGATTTCCCAATCCTGTTTTCCTAGTTCTTTTTTGTTTGTTTGTTTTCCATGTGTTCAGTCTGATAGGTCTTGAATGAATTGAAATTATTTTAATATTAATATGAACTGGAGCTCCTATATTAAAAATCAGCTGCCTTTGTGGTGCACTTCCTTTCCTGAAAGCAGTGTGTAGGTTTGTAATTACACACATTTTTACATCAGAACCTCTAGCCTGGAGACCTGCCAGAATAACTGCAAATGAAAAATGTATTCTGTAGTACATTTGCAGTGCCAAAGAGAGTCAATGTTAGGATAAATGCATCAAATCCTAGGAAGATTTACAAGTGGTGTAAATGGGGAAATAGCAAGCATATGATAACTGACATTTTCTGCTCTATCCTGCACGAAATGTTTTTACATGGTTTGATACTGCACAAGAATATGACTCTTCCCAAGTTACGTTGAACTTAAAGTCACACGAATATGCCTTCTTTTTGTCTACAATACAGTAAAACTTATATTTTTAAGCTTTTGAGGACAGTTGATACGTTGACCACTGTTGCTTAGTGTGTTAAAAAGGGACTGCTGTCATTTACTGAAGACAGCCAATGAGGTAGTAAAAATCAGTTTGCTGTTTAAATAAATCCTTGGAACAAATTTGGTTTGGGCTTTGTTTCACTTGGTTTTCCTCCCCAGGAAGGTGAATTTGATGGTGGAGATTTCCTTTCTTCCATGTAGTAGTACAGCTGGTAAACACGTATCAATCAGGTTTCAAAGTCTGGGAGTGTAGATTTGAAATGAGACATGGACTTCTGCTAGGCTGAGTTGGGGCTAAATTCAGTCATATTTACTATGTGACCTAGAAGAGCTTAACAGATCTGAAATACTTAATGGGAAGACATTCTGTAAGTTATTTCCAGTATTTAAAATTAATTTTGGGCACAGTAAAGTGTGCAACTGTGTAAGCTAAGGTATCGGAATAAAGTGGTATCTACCCCATGCTCCCATCTTTATGAGATAACTACAACTTCAGGATCCAGACAGTAAAGTTACTGGATATCAGTTGCAGAAGTATCTATTTAGTATCAGCATCCTTGGATATTTTGTCTAAATGCCATCCACAGTGCACCCAGGTTCCTGACAGGTTGATAATCCTAGGGCTGCTCCACTGCTTGAAGTATTCAGCTTTCCTTCTTGCTCTGACAAAGGATTATTTTGTTGCAGAGTGTGTCTTTGGGTTAGATACTGTGAGAGGAAAAACCAGAGAAAGGGTTTTCCGTGTCCTTAAAGGTAGTGAGATGTAAGATGATAGAGAAGAAATTGGCTCCATAGGATTCCCTTATGCAAATGACTTTTACCTCTGTTTTTTACATGATAGTAGTAAAAAATCATGTTTTTTTAAGCTGTCATGGCCACTATTACAAACACAGCTAAGTCCTGGACAGTAGAAGTCAAGTTACTAGAGTGCCTGCAGAGGTGGATTTGGATAGCTAGGACCAAACATAGGAAAGATACAACTCTACTAACCTAATCTGTGGTGGATGCAGCACAGTGTATTGTGCTCTATCCCTCTTCCTCTTGCTATACTGTTACATGTAAGTGTGGAGAACTGCTGAAACACCTTAGAGGTGCCAGATGCATGTATCTCTTTTGGTCACATGTAATAGGGCACAGGAGTCAAATTTTATGGATGGGATATAATCTATTAAGCTTATTTTTGCAGGTGCAGAACATGTGCTTCCCAAAGGATGGGGGTTGTCCTGACATGCCCTTCAAACCATCACTTTCATGTTTCTCAGCTTGAATATCAAATGGTTCACACTCGGTGAGGGATTGATTCAAGCACTGTGACCAGAGTTCATTAGCAGCTTCTGAACCTTTTCTGTCCTTTGAGAATGCTGATTTGTTACCAAAGGCTTTTGCCTCAGTTGATCAGATATTCAGTGTAGGAGTCCCTGGAGCTGCTTTCACTGCAGTCAAAAATCTGCTCTCCCAAAGAGCTGAAATAGACTGTTGAAGAGGACTTGGATCCCTCTAACTGCATCTTAAAGATGTAACTAGTCCTTAGTTACATCTTTTATTTCTAAATCTCAACTTCGTACATACTTACTAGAAATAGTGACAAAAATACATTATAAGTAGATTTGTGGCTTTTCTGGAGTTTACTTAGAGTGGGGTTTGTATCTGTAATGATCCTGTCTCACTATATTTGAACGTAGGAAGGTACACAAGTTTTTCTTTCAAAAGCAATCAGTGAAAGCTACTCTTACCCAAAGTTTGACAACTGTTTGGAACCTGTGTCACTATGAAAAGGTTTATGAGTGTGAAGTCTCCATCTTCCATTCAGTGCTCTTCTGTCTCTCAGGAGCCTCTGTCTCTCCAGAAGAGTGTCCGGAAGAGATCTACTCTGTGAGAGAAGTTTAAACACTGAATACTGTTCTCAGAGTGCTCCTGAGTTTGTTCTCTGGGAGAAATGCCTCTGTGTTCTAAGGGTTTCAGTTCTTAACAGTAATTTTTTTAAGGTGTGATATACGAATGCAAATCATGAGCAGTGAAACAGTGCTATCCTTTCACTTGGTAATCTAAAATTGTAACTGTTACTTCTTATGTGGGAAACCATGTGTCCTTAAGGGGTTTTTCTGTGGAGATGGCTGGTGGTCTGAGGTGTTTTGCTTTGGTAAGATCTAACAAATAGTGTGGGTTTTCCTGCATTTGCTGATGTTGATCTGCATAAGATGAAGGCCTCCAGTTGCTGGTTGTTGTGTAACTTTGGAGGAGTCAAGCTTCAACAGCTGCTGTGAAACTGAAGCATTCATTATTGATCTACATGTATTAGCTGTCTTTACTAATGTGTATGTCAGTGTATCTTGAGTTTTCAGTAGCTTGCATATCTCATGACCAAGGGAAATTACTAAACACCTTTGCTCAGAACAGTTGTACTACAAGCCATGAACAATGAAAACACACCCAGAACTCTCTTTCTGGTTATGATGGATGTAGGTTCTCCATCCTGGTAGGTATTTCTGGTTCACTATAGTTATTAGTGGATATAAAAGTAGCTCATTCAAATAGGTGGCCTAAAGAGACATTCACCACTTTTGCTGATGGATTGTGTGACAGACCTTGGGGGCAGCAGGAGATGAGGAGATGAGTATTTTAGGGAGATACAGGTATTGCCCTTTCCCAAAGCTTTGCAGTGGTGCAGTTTTGGAGAAGCTAGAGAGAGACTGCAGCAAAACAGAGTGAGTGGAGTAGGAGAATGATGCTCAGATAAAAGAGGGATTGAGGCAGATTTTCTGTCCTCCTGGTAAATTCATGTCTGTCTTCCAAATATCGTTGAGGGAAAAGTGTGCATGTGACCCCTCCTAAGTCTTCTATAGAAATACTATTCCATACTTTTTAGTGTTTAATGGGAATATTCATGTGGCTTATCCCCAAGGATAGTGACTGCTCAGCCCTGGTGTTTGAGAAAAGAATGCTGAATGTTAACTGTATAGTAGGAAGTAATAGGAACTGATTATTGGTGCATCAGATGATGTTAATTTTTCATTTTAGTACTTGTAAAACGTTCTTAACAATTCTAAATGGTTCTTTAGAGTCTTGATGATTCTTAAATATTCTGAGTACTTTGCTTTTCTTCTTGTTAAATATAAGCATCTGCATATGCAATGATCTGTTTATCTTTTAGTTGCTACCAGTGAAATCTCAGGTTTTATTAATATTTAAACTTCTGTGGAATAATTCCCTTCTTGAAATGTTACATCCATGTGTAAATTGATTTATGTGTAGAGTTTTATATCAATCCTGAAAAGATGTTTACTTTACTTGGGGAAAAAAATAACCTTTATTTTAGGGAATGAACACTGCTCTGTGAGCACACTTGTTCTTGGCAGCCCACCATTTTCATTGTCCACCTGACTGTCTTTCTCTTTGCAGGTCAAAGTTGCAATCCTTAAATACATAGAGACTCTTGCACAACAGATGGATCCAGGAGATTTTGTGAACTCAAGTGAAACTAGGTTAGCAGTGTCTCGACTCATCACCTGGACCTCAGAACCTAAAAGCTCAGATGTTAGGAAGGTATGTTTGTTAATGTCTGCTTACAATTGCACTGCATTCCAGGTTTTCTTTAAAAACAAACGTTTTTTCATAGAGAAAAGATGCTTTTATATCCTTCTCAGCAAACACATCTGGGTTTTCTGTATAAAGTATTGGAAGTTGCAAAGGAAAACTTAGACAAAACTTGTACGTGTAAGAGTTTAAGTAAAAACTTGAAATTAACACATCTTGAAACTCCATTAGAGTTGTATTTTCATGTATGTTAAAAACCTTAGGTTATCTTTCATAATACAAGGAATCACTGTTTCAAGCACTTCTCTGCTATTAAAATCACCTCAGTAGGCATTTCCTTTGCAGTTTTAACATTACTTCAGAGACCACCCTCTGGTACTGACTGCATGTTCCTAACAGGAGCATTAGGTTTGGTAGCAAACTGGGTTCAATCCCTGTTAGATTTTCTCAGTTCTTCTATGCTTTAGTAAGGCCATATCATAAGGTGCAAACCCCCTTTTTCCACATGGTTGTTGTGCAGTGAAAATCAGTATTTGTGAGCTACAGACATATACATAGGGGTATTGAATAACCATGGGAAATGTACTGATGCAGTCTTGGAAAGAGTTTCTGAATAGTCCTTCCAG
Organism: Agapornis roseicollis; assembly: GCA_002631895.1. NCBI lineage: Eukaryota > Metazoa > Chordata > Aves > Psittaciformes > Psittacidae > Agapornis > Agapornis roseicollis. Next base: position 107,871 of record NDXB01015047.1, on the reverse strand, counting down.
TTAGAGAATGCAAAAAGCTTTGGAGTTTGTTTGCAGTTCGATGGGGTGGGGTTCAGTTGTTCTAACTGATTATTCACCAGCCATTCTATTCTGTCTTCCATTACCAGCATTCAAGGCCAGGTTGGAGGAAGCCTTGGGTGGCATGGTTTAGTGTGAGGTGTCCCTGCTTATGGCATGGGGGTTGGAACTGGATGATCTTACGGTCCTTTCCAACCCGAACTATTCTATGATTCTATACTAACGCTTTTTGAGTACTAAATATTTACTTTATGGCTCACAAGTGCAAGCATCTTTGACCAGAGAACTAACTCTTCTGTTTGTTTTTCTGTGTTCATTTCTGCAGTTTGAAGAGTTGAAACAATTCATTTAGTTATATTTCCTTTACTGTTTTCTATTAAGTTTGAGTTTTGGTATCTTTATCATTCCTGGAAATAGCACCAAAACTTCCTTTTTGTAGGAGAGAATAGAGAGAAAATAGTGGGAGCTGTCTCAAGAAGTGTGTAATGTGAATAGAACAAAAATCAAAATAGCTTCCACACCTTCATTATACCTGTAATATGTAATAAGAAACCCATAGGAGAGTTTATGTTGGAGGTAATGTTTCCGTCTTTCTTATATAACTTTATGAGTATGAGCAAGCAGCAGTAGATTATATCCTATTGACTTTTCTTGCCTAGTACCATATTCTGGTGACGTATCTAAGACCATAAAACAGGCAGAGAATGAAGCAGGACTATCTTCTGAATCAGTGAAATTTTAGTACTAAGGCACGTGGCAAGCAGTCTTATCTGATGGTTCATATCTCTAATAAGCATTTTTATGTCAGTAAGTAACTGAATCGTGGAAAGAATTGCTGGTGAGTTTAATCATCTGGAACATCTTAATTAAATAAAGTTCTCTCATTTTATTTTTTCTTTCCATAACACAACTGTTAGAGGCAACCAACTGCCAAAAGCCTTCAATAACGCTAGAAAATACAGTTTCCCTGGTAAGGAGTCAAAAGAGTTATTCTGGTGGTGTAAAGCATTCTGTTTTCTTGATAGGCTTCAGAGCCTGCTATTACAGGCTTTATGATTCATTTATTTTAATAAGCTTACAGCATTTAGTATGATTTCTTCAAATCAAAAGGTTTTGCAAGTGTATTTCTGTGTAATTGATGGGTTGGGATGGGTTTGTTTCGGTTTGGTTAGTGTCAAAACATTTCCATTAGTCAGCATTGTGAAGAATCCTTTCTTACTTTAGTTGTCTGCAGTCAGGCAGTCAGTGCAGTTCAATGACATGGGACTTCTTTCTGGAAGGTCAAATTCTGTGTTTCAGAATGCCCAATTCTAAAATTAGAATTCTTCTGGAAAGAATTGGAATCTTCTTGGAATAGTTAAGAACAAAACAAAATCTTTCTAATCCTCACTGCAGACTTTCAAAGATGTTTTCCATATGACAGGGCATAAATCTCAAGAGAGAGCCTATGTTGAGGAGAAGAAAATCTTCCAAATACTCTAAAACGCCTTTTTTTTCTCCTAAGGAAGGGAGAGTGAAAATTGGTAATTGCAAAATTGGAAACCTTCTGTGAGTCAGTACCAAGTTAGAAAATTCAGGTTGAGCTTTGCTTTGAGCAGAGTTGATGGTATCAGTTTTCTTTCCAAACATGACCCTGTACTGTCTCTTATTGGCAGCTTAAATAGACAGAGTGTTACGTAGCAAAGATGTGGATAAGGGGACAGGAAAAGGAAAGTGCTAATTCCTAAGCCTTTGCCCAGTTGCTGGATTTGTTTTGGTTTTGCTTGGTACTGATTTCTGACCGTAAGAATAACAATGAAGAGAAGAACATTAATGGCATATTGTGAGGTCATTCAGGGTGCTCACTTGAAGGGAAGGCTGTCAGAGGGAGTAGAGGATAAAAATGAAAAGGAACAGCCAGTCACGAGCGTACAAAGATAGTTCATGGCAATCTAACATTCTGGTATTCTTGCCATTAACACTGGGATGTGTGTTGGTATGTGTGCTCATACCTTGGCTTTCCACTTCTAATTAAAATATGCTACAGTTCACTGCTCTGGAAGCAAAATAGGGGAAATAAATGTCTTAGAAGAATTTTCTAAGCTACTTGCTTGAAGTATATTGCTGCTTAAGCAAGCTGCCTATCGTTCTGTCTAGCATGAGGTGCTGGTTCTCTCCAGTGCATGGCAAAGCTTGGCGTTGAAGCTATATAAACTAGACAGAGTAGGTTAACCTTAGAATCAGTTTTGTACTACAAAGAGACTATTAAACAATCCTGCAGAACTTAATCTCTAGCTCTTCATTGCCTGTGTTAGTTTAGCTGCTGTGTTGCAAGGTTTGTTAGGCTATCCAGTGAATATTCATCAACATGTATAAACATTACTAAGTCAGGCAGTCAACAACTCTTTACTAGAGGGAACCCAACCATTATGTCACTTACTGTGTTGCTTTGTCAGTAAGGAGCTCTTGTGGCTTTGATTCAGATTTAAAAGGAAATAAATAGTAAACCATGCTGTAGGATGAGGGTGACATTAAACAGGAACTTTAAAACTGAGGGTGTGGGAGGTGGCATCCAGTAGACCACAAGCTCCAATACTTAGCAGTTTTCATCTTTGGACTGTGTAGTCAGCTAAATTATTCATGGTGATGTTCACCGATCTTTTAACAAGAGAAAGGAAGTGGGGAAGGGACAGGGGGAAGGTTCATTAAGTGGTTTGACTGTAGGGTTAGTTATAAAGAACATCAAATGCTCCAATCACAACTCAGAATCAAGACTGTCTCATTCCAAATTAGGGTATCTGTTTGCGGGTGGGTTTTTGTTGTTGTCTCTTCTTCTAATTTCTAAAATGAGAACTTTTCCTTTTCAAGGCAGTGTGTTGATTACCCATCATCTGTAATTACCACTTGCAGAACTCAGGAAAAGGAATTGCAGGCTTGTTCCTGCCTGCTGCGTTCCATTATTCTCTTCATATTTGTTCAACTTGCCAAACCCTTTAAAAAAGCCATTTTTGGGGAATTCCTTCAGTCCTTTTCTTAGCAAGTGGGGATCTAAGGCTAGAGGGAGTGGTGTGTTGATTAGCACATTTCTGAAACACTGCTTGTCAAAATGATTGTGCAAGCTTGTTGTTGTGTGCCTGGGTTTATCAATATCTGAACCTCCAGCTTACCACCAAATAGGAGTTGCTTTTGTTCACATCTGTTGGCATCAAGACTTAGGTTGTGTTTTGTTATTACCCCTCACTATAGCACCTGTTACTGATAAAATTACTTTAGAAACTGAAATATGTGTTTTCATATGTGTTTTCTTCTTCTAGGCTGCACAGTCAGTGCTCATTTCTCTTTTTGAACTCAACACTCCAGAGTTTACAATGCTGTTGGGTGCTTTACCAAAAACATTTCAGGATGGAGCCACAAAGCTTCTCCATAATCATCTTCGGAATACAGGCAACAGTGGTCAGGTATTGACAGCTTTCCTCTTTCTAAAGTTACTGGTGTTTTGAACGTAAGTCCATTTCGGTAGAGTTACTGGTGTAAGACCAAGAAGGTTTGGTAGAGGAGGAGGAGCAAGCCAAATCCTATGTAGAAGTCTGCCTCAGTAGCAGATATCACTCTTTATAGAATGCCTTTTCTTTTCCCTCCAGAGAATGATGCTTTCTAAGTCTATGTTGCTTCCAAGTGGCTTTCAATAAGTTTGAATGTGCTTTTTAAGAGTAGTTTACCTTTTACTTTATTCATCTCTAAGTTATACCTGATAGAAGTAACTAATAATTAGTCAGCCTATCCAAGAAATTCAATAGAAGCACTAGAAAACAAACACAGTAAATTAAAAGGACAGCTGAAGTACCACTGGAGTAGCTTTTCTCACCTCTTCCCTTCCAGGGATCAATGGGAAGTCCTTTAACAAGACCTACTCCACGTTCCCCAGCAAGTTGGTCAAGTCCTCTCACATCCCCAACCAATACATCACAGAACACCTTGTCACCAAGGTAATGTAGCCTTGTGGTGCTTCTAGCAATAAGCCAACTCTAAAAGCTGTTGCGTTGCATTGGTTCTTCTTACTTAGGAACATTTTTTTAGAGAGAATAGTGTAAAATCCCAGTTGTTTTATATTCACAAGAGGAAAACAGTGCAGAAGTCATTTGTTTTTTCAGACAGATGCTGCTGCATCATGTATCCCTTTGCTAGCTACTCCCAGTGCTTTCTGTAGTGGCAGTACACTTGCTAAGGTGTATCATAACACTGTTTTATGTGAAGAACCGGATCTCTTTGTTCATGTGTTGCAAGAAAAATAATAAATTCATTAGTATTTCCTGAGTCTCTGTAGTTCCCTGCTAATGTAACTTAAAAATATGGGGTCACAAAATCAATCCATTTTAATTCCTCTGTTCTTCTCGGTGGTGCACAGTGCATTTGATTATGACACTGAAAACATGAACTCTGAAGACATTTACAGCTCTCTTCGTGGAGTCACTGAAGCCATTCAGAATTTCAGCTTCCGTAGTCAGGAAGATATGAACGAGCCTGTAAAAAGGGAGTCCAAAAAAGATGATGGTGACTTGGTGAGTATGTAAACTCATCTTGGTGCCAGCAAAGCAAGCCAATGACTGAGTGTTAGAGACGGTAAAGAATCATTTTCAGTAGGTTTGTATGTTACAGCTTCTGAAATGGAACATTTCTCCTTGGTTACTTCAGAACTTTAGACAAATGTGTTCCATGCCTTGAGCCACATTTTGGAAACGTAAATGGTAATTCTGAGTAGCACCAGCTCTTCATCTACTTAAAATGTTAGCCATTTCAAAATCTGTTACCTTGCAAAACAGCTGCAGTTCAGGTTCTGGGAGGTCTGCACCTTAATGTGTAGTTTTCCAAAGACTTTATTCTGTAGACTATGTGGGTTTTCCAGTGCTATGTGCAGTGTTGTATACTTCTGTTTCTGTGAACTTCAGCTTTCAGATTTGTTGAGCTTGTGAAGTATGGATGTGTTTAAACATCTTTTTAGTTACTTGGCATCAGACTTCTGAGATAAAATACTGACAGCTGCTGCTAGTTCATGAATTCTTTTGGACAACGTGCACTTTCCTGGTTTTGAAGGAAAGCAAAGTTTAGGAAACTGATTTTAAGGCTTCTGTTTGAAATAAATTTGTAAGCCAGTTTTTGCTGCATAGATGAATTAGTCATGTCTTTAGCCACAATGTGTGAGTGTGGTTTTCATACACTGCTATGATATTTCTTTCCCTGCAGATCTGCAGTGCATCGGGAATAGCAGGAAGTGGTGTGAGTGACACAGGCCGAACAGCTCTGGATAACAAAACCTCCTTACTCAACACGATGCCTCCCCACTCCTCCCCACGCTCACGAGAGTATAACCCATACAATTATTCAGATGGTATCAGTTCATTTAATAAATCTGCTTTGAAAGAAGCCATGTTTGATGATGATGCAGAGCAGTTCCCTGATGGTGAGCTTCAGACTGCATTCTGTTCTAGAATAGAAAGAAGATGGTGAGGTTTTCCATCCTTGAGTTCAGTTTGTGAATTTATGATTAGCAATAGATTTATCACCAGTGCTGCTGCTTTGAGAGGATTTTTCAAGTGCTGTATTTTGAATTAGTTTGTTTGATAGTAATCCTTTTGAGAGACATTGTTGCATTGCCTGTTATTTGTAGAGATTAAGGATAGAAATGAGATAAATACTGAACTATATTGTATACTTCTGGTAGCACATCCTGTAGGAGTATTGCCAATATAAATTTATTTATCTGATTGCTTTATGACTGAAATTTAAGGTGGGGGGAGGAAAGGGAAGAGTTACAGTAAGGAAGTAAAACAGGATCAAACCAGTTTGGAACTAGGGGAAAGATGAAGAATTTTATTAGTAATATATTTGTATTTGAAACACGGCATTGGCATTTTTTATTGACTAAACATTCTTTGAGACAACCACCACAAAACAAAGCAGCTTGTACCAGGAAGGTGGTTCATTCAACCCATGTAAATCACAGAGCTTGGGCTGTTAGTTTGTAGGCTTCTAAAGCTACTTTTTAATACTTCTCAGTATATCTTTTCTTAATTCTTTTATCTCTAAATGTTAGGAAGGTTCCAAAGTATCACTGCTACCACTGTTCCTTTAAAAAGTAGTAGGTGCTGTACATAATCTGGTGTTTGTTTTTGTTGATATTGCATATTCAGTTTGAGATGAAAATCAGGTTTTAGGGGAAGAAATTTCATAATAGTAAGGGGCAGATGAATTTTCCTCCTTCTGATGGTTTTAACTCTGTTATCCAGCAATGATGTGTTAAAGTGTTGAAGAACAAAGCTGCTTTCTGACGTGGTGGTTTACTCAGCTACTTCCTAAGTTGGCTTTAAGTTTACATTAAACTGAAACTAAATCCAAGTCAGGTGCATATCTCTGTTTTCTGTTCAGTGAAGAGGCATGTGGCCAGTCATTCCCTTCTGTAAAAGGCTGAGGGGGAAGCAAAGCTTTGCAAATTATGTCATGCAAATAGCAATTATTAAGTACCTTTGCCATCCATATAGAGAGCCCAGTTCATGATCAAGATTCTGCATTACAGGGACCCTGTTTTACCATGGGATAGGCCTCTTTATACCTTCCAAGAGCATATTTCTGGATATTGCATTCAATCAAATGCGATCTGTGCTGCACCACCATGTCCTGGCTTTGCAAAAACTCATGCCTGGCTGGAGTGAAGATCCCCATCCAGGATTAGTTTGTCGTGCCTGGAGCATTAGTATGGAGAGCTCTGGTCCTTAATGCATCTTAACAAAGTACTTGCATTCATTCCTGTGCTCACCTTAAGGATTTAGTTATACCACATGCATTCAGTCATTTGCATTTGTTACTTTTAGAATTCCATCAATAAGGGGGAATGGTTTTATAATTTTTATATGACCTAAGAAATTTGTTATGGAAAATGTATTTTGTGTGTTAATAAATAGGATAATTTTAGGAAAGAGGTAATGCAGGAACATTTACATTTTATGCCACTATTTTGAACCCTTTCCATAAAGAATATGTATTTGTTAATTTATCCAAAAGTCTCAGTGCAGACATGGAAGCTACATGCTTTTCTTTCTTAAAGGCTATGTCCCTTCCAGTGCTAGCCATTTTATGATTCTGTGGGTCTTGATGGTGGAATGAAGGCAGCAACTTGATATTTCATTTTCAGGAAGACCAGTTTTAAGGGTTTTGATTGCTTGCAGATCTCTTCAGTGTTCACAAATGTTGGGGTGTGTTACTGAGGCATTTTTCCATTACCATGGAATTCTCCCTAATCAAAACCAAAATTCAGGCCATCTCCTAATGACTGCTGTTGGGAATCTCTGTGAGGCTCATGGCCTCGGTTTGTTTCCATTCAGCAGTTGTGTACCAAGCACCAATTTTGTGCATGCTTTTTTCCCTGTTGTGGAACCACGGCTTCCAAAAGCCTAAGCAATTCTGTGATACCAACAGAGAAAAGACAGTTTAATCATCTTGGATGAGTCATATGGTAAAGGTGGCACTTTCTGCATAGATCAGGTTTAAGAGGGTGTAGAGTGCAACACTTGAGGCTGTTGCAAGCATAAGAACTCTTGCAGTAAACTAGTTTAAGGGGTTTTTTTTAATATCATTGTAGGGGACTTTTTGTCATCGTAAGCTTGTTCAGCACTGAAAATAGAGTTGCCAAATTGCATTTTTGCAGACAAACTTGGGGGGAGGAAAAATATACTGTGAAGCCAGATAGCCATCCTAGATAATATCCTTCAGTTGCACAGCAGGCACTAACACTGAACTGCAATGACTGAAGAACTGTGTTTGCGTGCTCCTTTTTGGCAGAGCCTCCTATGGACCATTCTGACCTGGTTGCAGAGTTACTGAAAGAGTTATCAAACCATAATGAGAGAGTTGAGGAAAGAAAAACTGCCCTGTATGAGCTCATGAAGTTAACTCAGGAAGAGTCTTTTGGTGTTTGGGATGAGCACTTCAAAACAATTCTACTTCTGCTGCTTGAAACACTTGGAGACAAGGAGGTAAATTCAGATTAATCCAGTTATGAATCTTTACAGAGCATGTGGTTTACTCTCAGTATCTTTGAATTTTGTATGGGTTGTCAGAAAAGCACAAATTCCAGTTAGTCTTGAAAAACAAACTATGGAAGTATAGATGTCATGAAGTCTGAATGTTCTGACAGTGAAAAGGGCATGAGTAACAGTCACCTTCTCAAGTGTTCTTGCTTGTCCATTCCCATATAGTAAGAGTAAATGAAATATTTTTCACTGAGATTCAAAACTTCTCTGTTAATAGCTCCTGGTGGAGTCTAGCATGTAGCAAAACAGTTAAAAATGTATTTCTAAAATCAGTAATTCTCATTGTGAAGAGACCAAGTTCTACGTAACTGGATCAAAAAGACGCCAATACTTGGCATTGACAAAAGTAAAAAGGAATGTTACAAATTGTATTTGGATGATGTGATGCTGTAGATTCATTCTGTTGGCACTCATGAACGGTAAAATTGTTTGCAACTTAACTTCTGGTTGGCATAGCTTACTCCATTAGGTAGCAACTTTTTTATGATGTGCCACCTGCATTATCTGCAAAAAGAGAGACTTAAAGATTGTTTTCCTAGCTTGATTTGTTAATATTGGGTTCATACTATCTATATACATCATGCATAATTTGATATTTTTCAGTTATCAAAAGCTCTTGCAGCTGTCAAATAAATGTTAAACCATATGTCTGTTTAAAGATACCTAACTCATTTATTTTGGTATTTAGCATGCAATTAGAGCTCTGGCATTGAAAGTTCTAAGAGAAATTCTAAGAAACCAGCCAGCAAGGTTTAAGAATTACGCAGAACTCACCATCATGAAGACCTTAGAAGCACATAAGGATCCTCATAAGGAGGTGAGTAATCAGTTACTCTATTTGATTATGACAAATGATTACTAAATGAAGCAGCTGCCCAAAAAGTGTTTTGAGAAATTAGCCAGATCTTACTGAGGAAGTAATTTAGGTAACAATTAAGCGTTCAGCTGTTAACAGAGGTGTGCAAGAAAGAAGGGAACTGCTGTTTTATAAGCTCTCACATGCTTAATATCAGCCCTAATAACGATTGGCTTGGGTGCTGTAACCAATGGTGTGTCATTATAGCTTTTCAAGGAGTAACTGAATGGTTTAGAGATGGGATTGAACATGGTAAGGAACTGTCAACCCTTTCCATTTTTAGGCAGCTTTGCACCGTTCAGGATCATGGCTTTGAGTTCTGTTACGTAGAACACACAAGAGTGTATCAAATAGAGGAGTTGGCTGTGAGCAACAACAGGGAGAGGATTCAGTAGAAGGATAACTGTAATCTTGCGCAGAAGTCTATAAAGACTTGTGCATGCATATGCAAGAAAGGATAATGCTTGTAGATACAAGAAGCATAAGTACAGTACCCACCCCAGTATTCAAGCATTCCCGTCAGTATCACTGATGCTACAGAAAGAATTCATGTATATTACCAGATGGTTGTATCTTCTCCTGCCCTCCCCACACACAAGCACTTACTGTGTATTGAACTTAAGTGGAGTACTAAGGTTTGAAGTTTGACTGCAGTGCCTCTCATCTGAAACTCATTTTTCCCTGTATCCTTTTGATCTGTTTCATATACTGTTTCTATTACACTGTATTGTCCTCCTCTTTCCTTCTCTGTTACTGTGCTTTTTCTCTCTCTTGGTTTCATGTATACGAAAAGACAGAGTGAAAGGGACAACGAGAGAGAGAAATCATTATGGAGGGGTTTGTACCTCACTGACTTTGTGCAGCGATTGACTCATTAAAGTGGCAGATGCCATAGCTGCTCTAATAGGAAGATCAGATGTTAATTTACTCTGTTGTGCCCACATTGTGTCCTGAGATTCTGTACCTGTTATCTTCCTATCTAATTACTCTTATTCTGGTTGTTCTGTATTTTCTTTAGGCTTAAAGCACTGTCTCATCATAGCTTGTTTCAAACTTAGAGGTGAAGAACACCATCTAGCTTGGCTTGAAGTAGCAATCCAGGCACGTCATTAAATATGTTTTTGAGATGAATGTGAAAACATGTTGTCAGTGATCACTGACCTAACAAATGGCAGCACAAGAAACCAGATCTGCAGAGATGGTGATATTTCAGTGTATAGTTGCAGAATAGAGACATTTCAAATGCAATTCAACAAGCAGGTTTGAAAAGTTAATGCACACATTGCCAAGGACATAGATTAGCCCCAGAATATTGGCAGCAGTCTTGGTTTTAGGAAAGTATATCCAGCAGTTGGAGTCTTGTAAACAGGTTCTAAAAGGGTTCTTAATTCCCATATTTCTACAGTACTGTAGGATATCCTTGTGCTCAGAACCATTCCTGACAGACAACAGACTATAGTAACAGACTCTTGTATGTAATTTTTCTGTCTTTTACTTATTCTTTTGATAGGTGGTGAGATCTGCTGAAGAAGCTGCTTCCATGCTGGCCACTTCCATTAGCCCAGATCAGTGCATCAAAGTTCTTTGTCCGATTATCCAAACTGCAGATTACCCCATTAACCTAGCTGCAATCAAAATGCAGACAAAAGTTATAGAAAGAGTATCTAAAGAAACCCTTACTCAGCTTTTACCAGAGATTGTGCCAGGTCTAATACAGGTAAGGAGAGAAGAAACACTGTAGGCATATATAAGAATTGCAAAGACAATATCATTTGGTTCTCATGAAGGATTTTATTTGCTTGATAGCTGATGGCTGCTTTGATGCAAAACAACTCAGATAGTGGGAACAGACTCTTAATTGGCAGGTAATTAAATCATAGCTGTAGTTACAGCTCAAAGGAAACCTTGGTAGGCTGTAAAGTACTGATTATAGGTAAGCTTGGCAGATACTTCTAGTTACAAGGTAGGTGTTTTTGTCAATTGTATCTTTTCAAGTTGGAATCATTTGGTCTGAAGTTGCCTGTTGTACTGTGTATAACTGTGGGCTTTTATCAGTTACGGTTTTGGGGAGTTAAGAGGAAAGAAGCAATTGATTGGGGAAAGTTTAATAAAATCAGAAGGATATCACAGGTTTCTCTTTCTTTGTCTTTAAATTCATTCCTACCTTATTAAGAGCCAAGATACATTAATTTGCGTGTAAAGGATAAAGAGAGCTTGACAGCTGCATTCTGTAGATTTCTGTCTTCAATGGATCTGATCTGATCATACATCTGCAGCACAGGAGAAGCAGAGAAGGGACCCTCTGAGAAGGGGCTGTGAGGCAGAGAAGGGACCCTCTGAGAAGGGGCTGTGAGACAGACAGCTAGGCATATGGGGTACTGGCAAAGGGGTAAAGAAACAAAAATCATTAAGGAGGGAGATGGGAAATAACAAGAGAATCTTTGCCTGTTAAGAGAATACCTCTTCCAGAGTAAGGAGGCTCTAAACTGAGTGGTCTTCTGCTTCAAGTAAATATCTGTGCGATCTAGAACAATTTCTCTTATGTACTCCCCTGTTGCCTGACAGCAGCTCTGTTTTCGGAGTACCTTATGAACATGATTGTGTGGGGTTTGATTTCAGTCTGGAAAATGGTTATCAATGGTGATTAATAATCAGCCTGCTTTGTAAGTGCATGCTCTGAATTTGCATGTTGGATTTTATACTGGAATGCCTCATTGGGCTACACTAGCATTAATTTACTGTAGACATCAATTTATTTATCATAGTAAATAAGTAAATAGCTTTCCAAGGCTTTTAATCATTAACTGATAGGGTATTAACATTAATTTTATTGCTTTCTAGGGTTATGATAATTCACAGAGCAGCGTTCGTAAGGCATGTGTTTTCTGCCTTGTAGCCATTCATGCAGTAATTGGTGATGATCTAAAACCACATCTCAGTCAACTCACTGGCAGTAAAGTAAGTAAAAGATACCATTTAGAGAAATCTTGTGTCATAATTCCATGAATGCATTTGCATTTCAGTTGAAGTTGCCAGGAAGTTTCATGAAAATATATACTTGAATGTGTGTCAGGGCTACAAAGACCTTCTGATGATGAATAGAAATCTGTCATAAAACATTCAAAACTGAAAATCCATAGATCTTTATGCAAGTTACAAACTTCACCATTAAGATAAATACTAAATTGTTTCTTCCTGCTGTTTAACGGGTTTAGTTACTGGGTATATCACCGGTAGTAGTGATAGTGGCTGTACTCAGCATGGCTTTTCTTATCAGTATTTCTTGCCTTATTTTTCATGCAAATTCTGATTGGTAAACAATAAATGTAATACATAGATTTTTACATTGGAGGTTTTATTTATTCTTCCTCCTTGCTATTCTATTTTCTTCAGTCCTTTCAGTACCTCTAATTTGAAAATAATAATAATAATAGTGGAGTTTTGTGGTTCAGGATTTTATGATTTTATTGATATCTCTTACATGCAGTATTTGCATGGAAACAGCTATATATTAATTGTGAATCTCTTTGTCTTTGGAAATAAAACAGGGCAATTTATTTTGTATGTCTGTGAAGAGGAAAGTGTTATCTTAAATACTCTCTGGCAGTGATTGTGTTGAATGTTGATTCTAGACAGTACTGGAATTTGTAGTAAGTACCAGCATCGACAACTCTAGTTAGAGCCCCAAAACCTCAACATAAAAGACAAAAAAACCCAAACCTACCTTACTTAAAAGAGCATTGTAACCTGAGGAAAACGTTCCATCTATCATAATCCAGCTACCTTACATCATTCTCTTCTTTACATCCTTAAAGAACCTTGAGCAGTTTGCCCTGTGACACATTCTCCTGTTTGTTTTCATTGACAAGTATGTTACCTTTGAATCAACTGTGTTTTGCTTTTGGGGGAAAAAAAGGTGCTTTAGTGTCTCCTTTGTTGTACCATCCCTGCAGTCTGTACAGTTCACACATACTAAACAAAGTGAATTTCTGACTTAAATCTGCAGATGAAATTATTGAACCTTTACATCAAACGTGCACAAACAGGTTCTGGACCAGGAGATGCCACTGCAGATATGGCTGGACAAAGCTAATGAAGCTGACAAGAGTCACCCAGGTCTCCTAAAGCAAGGGCACGGCCCTCTGCCGTGAAAGGAAAATTCTTGCATACAACTTCTGGAACTTATTTCTTGGGTTGTTTGTTTTTGTTTTTTTTTTTTTCTTTTTTTTCCTTTT
>NDXB01015047.1:63007-94571 GCA_002631895.1 Agapornis roseicollis | reverse complement strand
TTTTTTTTTTTTTTTTTTTTTTTTTCTTTTTTATTTTTTTCCTTTTTTTTTTTTTATTTAACCCACGGCTGCCCTCAGCCTGCATGTGACTGTTGCAATAGAATTACTCCAGATCCAAGAAAAAACAGTATTAACATCAGTTGATTAAAGCAGAATAAAATCTAACATTATCTAATCCATCAGCTATCCTGTTCACAATCCTCCGTGTCTTCCCATTAACTTTTGCCAGTGTTACTGTATGAAAAAGAGAGATTTTTTTTTGCTAATTAAAAAGTATGCGTTAAGCTTCAGAAGTTACACTCTAAATTCTGTTGCTTTTATTCAGCTGCAGATAACATTACTTTTTTATTGCTGTTTTTGAGTATCATGTCCTTCACTAGAAACAAGAAGTGATATGAAACAAGGCTGAACTAGTCTGAACTGCAGTGAGACTTGTTCACTGTGGTGGTGGTTCATCATTATCTACAGCTTGTTCGGGGTATTCTGGAGATTGAGAAATATGCCTATAAAAAAAAGCTGGACTGATCGAGTTCTGTAAAAGTGATATTGTTCATTGGTTGTATGTTTGTTGCATAAATAAGAATTTAGTGTGCAAAGCCCAGGACTGGTACAACCAGTACCTCTTCCTGTGGGAGACAGCCCTTTCAGGGTAGCATTGCTGACCTGGTGATAGTGTGGCAGTCTGCTTTGTTGCAGCAGAGTTAATGGTCACTTGATGGACGTGAACCATCCTTGTCACCTTTCGTTCTTCAAGCAGGATGCTTCAGAATGGAGTACTCTGCCCAAGCATGCTCAGTATGTATTTATCTTTATCACTAGAATGTTTCCTCTCAACCTAATTGCTGGAACAAGTAGTCTTGTATTGTAACTCACATGGGATTTTATGACAACAGTGCAGAAAACTATTTATTCGTTACCTTCCTAAAAGCACCAAGATTTTCTGCATTGAATTTAAAGGTGGGGGAGGGAGGGGAATAGTCTCAACTGCTATGGACCTTGCCACCTTTTAATTAAAGATAAAAATATATATATTTTGGATGAGTTGGGAAAGCTGCACCAAATTATTTGCATGGTTTTCTTGAATAGCATCCTCAAGACCCATCTGGATTAAGGTGTGGAAATGTTTCCAGAGTTTGTTTTTCCATTTTTGAAAAAGAGTTAGTTTATTGTGAATAATGGTTCTTTGTATTTATGAACTTGATAATGGAAAGAGAACAAAGATCAAATAAATGTGTCCCTAAGTGTTGTCTTTTTCTTTTTTCCTTTCCTTTTTGTTTTTCCTTGTTGGTTTTTTTTTTGTTGTTGTTGTTGTTGGTTTTTTTTTGGTCTTGGACATAAGCAGCAAGCTGATAACTGAGAATTGGGGTGAAGCTGCCCTTCCCAGGAATGGGGGAACCTTATTTTTCCCTGATTTCTTTTCCCTGTGACTGTGATGATGTCTAGTTGTAGGAACTGTATCCTGATAAGAGAGAAAATAGTGGTGCCAAGGACGATGATCTGTGCTAGGTTAAAATTCTCTCTACCTCTTCAGGGTGACTAATTTTTGACCAAGCTGCTGCATATAGCACCCAGTGGGAGAACTATCTACAGAAAATCTTTATTTTCTTTTTTTTCCCCAAATTATCAGCCAAATATCATAAGAAACTCCTTATACACTTTACTTGCTAGGAACCGAAAAGCAAAAGTGAGTAACAGATGCTTATTGTTACATGAAAGGTTGTTTTCACTTTAGTTTGAAGTGAATGCACTAGAAAGAGGTAAAATGTGGTTGTTAAAGAAGCAATGCCATTGCAGAGATTTATTTGGAGGAAAAGTTGTAGAAATATATGTAAAGACTTAAACCAGAGACTGTCCTAACTCGCCACTTGCCCTTTTTAGCAGCTACATCAAGAAAATACTATCTCCTCTTTCTTTCCTTTGTATGTGTAACATCCTTATTGTTTTCTACTGTTTAATTACATTGTGTATTTATAGTTCTATGCTTACCATTGTGCATATACTGGCAATAAAATGTACATAACATTACTTAAAAAATTAGCAATGTATACATTCTGGTTTTCTGTTTTATTTGATCACATTCTAGAAGAAAAATTATAAATGTGCTTGATACAGCATTGGTTAAAAAAGAAATTTATCTTCATGGTTTGTGTGTGCAAATGACTTTTTTTTATATATTCCTGTTACTGAATCTGATGTGGCATTTGAGCACATGCTGTGAATTATAGGTATGCTAGCCAAACATGGATTTTGGGAATTGAATAGAGTCTGTAGAACACCCAGTTCCTTCATCGAGGCTGGGGTCTTGTTTTCCTGCTTCAGTGCGTTATCCATTGTTGCATTTTTTTTCCCCAATATTTAACAAGTATTTTTCAGTCTGCAGTTTTGTCATTTACATTTTGGTTTCACAAAAGGTCACTTTAAAAAAAACGGCACAAATTCTAAGCCTTTAATAGTCCCGTATGTTATTCCTGCTTTTTTCTACAGGTAGTATTTATTTTGGGAGGATGATTTGAAGATGACTGCTGTTTGTCATCTTTTTGAAGATGCTATTTCATACTGAAAGTTACTGAAATGTACGCTATATTCTGGATGAGCCTAATTTTTTAATGTGTGAGCAAAAGTTGGTAGGAAAGGAATGGGTTTTAGCCCTGGTATGACTGGAAAACTTTGCTCCAGGTTGGGGGGAGGGAGACACACAAAGTTTGTCCATTGCTTTTGCTTCTAAGCCACCTTCAGATGCTGTGAGTTGGATATCCCATGTATTAAAAATCTAAATGCAGTACATTTACATGAATATTTTACTTGCGGTGTGACTAGTTCTGTTTCCAGCAAGGAGGGGCTGCTGTAGTGGATAGAATCTGTTTGTGTGACAGGGATCAGAATGTAAGAATTTGCAACAAAATTATTTCCACTGCAGCGTGTTCCCAGATCCTCTGCATTGCTTTTTGCCTTCCTTTCCTATATTACCAATAGACATTGGCTAGTTAAATTCAAGCAGTGATTAGTCATGCCTTACATTCCTGCTGGCGGTGGTTTCTCTAATGGGTTAGCATAAAGATCCAGGAAAAATCAGGACAATTACAAGCTGCTGTTCTTTCAGAAGGAGTTTCTTTATGTTCTTTCTAATATTCTGTAAAGAGAGAGGTCATTGTAATCATTTGAATACTGAAATGTAATTCATAAAGTTTGGGTTTGGTCTTAAGAGGAAGAAGGAAAGCAAGTTACATGCAGAGTGAGGCCAGGAAATGCGTATCCTGTATGTGTTGAACTTGGATGTAGTTTGCTTTGAGAAATGGAGTTAACACGTGTTCAGCTGGCATCTTAGCAAGGATGGGATAGTAAATGTAAATTGCAAGGAGAGCTGGTCATGTAAATTCTGAGTTGGGTTCCTTGTATGCTTTTGAAAATAAAGGTTGGAACAGATTGAGTTGTGTTTATTGTTTGTGGTCCGAGTCCCAGAGCAAAACGAACAAACACTTGCATCCTGGAACATTCATATGTTCTTAGTGATTGCTATGAATGCTTAAACTTTGGAGTAAATTCACAAACATACCTATGTGAAAAGCCTGTTGAGAATGCAGGCCCCAACTGCTCACAGTGCAAGTTTCAGCAAAAGAATTCAAATTCTGATTATAACATTGTTCCTCTGGAAACAATCATAAAGGAGAAAACTACCTCAAAGAACAAATCTGTTGAATTAGGTTACATTTGCTCCCTATGGTGCAGACTGGTGAGAACAGTTGAGCTTTTTGTGGTAACTTCACTGTGTCAGGTCGGGACTTTGCAAACACAAACACAGAACACAATAAACATAAATATGATGGGGATAAACAGGCAGCTTGGGAGCCAGGATTAGCTGGAGAAAGAAAACCCCAGTTTTCTCCCAGTTAAAACAGCAAACTGATGAGTTTCACAGCCGCAGCTGACTTCCAGGTAAAATGACGGTCAGTGTGTTAAAGCACAAGGATTTTCAGTAATGTGGGAAGTTTAAGAAACTTACCTGTGTTAAGTCTGGCAAGTGAAAGAAGTCAAATCTCACTGCTTTTCTGTACTGTGTATACGTTTGTCTGTTTCAGCATATTTTAAGACCGGAGTGTTCCCAAGTTACGTGTCTTAGATTATCCCAGTCAAAGAAGTTTCTTAATTTCCTGATAGGATTTTAGGATAAGTAAGTGCATTTACTGAGAATTTCCCTACTGAAGAAAGTTTGTGAACAGGTAATTTCTGCTGGGACAGGACTGCAACTATGTCTGTACATTGCTGTTTAACAGGAGCTTTTACAAACCTTAAAGTAGTATTTCACAAGCTGTTTTGAATACTGTATGATTTCTATCAGGTACATAAGTTCTGTAACTAGATGTCTTTTATAGGTAGATGCAAATGATGCTAATGAAGCATGGTTTGAAGGAGTAAGACTGGAAAAAAAATGGACAGCAGTGAGAAATGGAAAATATTTATTCAGTGGAAAAAGCAACAAACTTGCATATAACTTGTTTGATACCTGGACTTGTTACCATTGGCAATAGGTAGAAAGGTAACTGAGCTTTATATTGCACATCAAAGTTTAACAAGTTTCCCATTTTAGCATGCTTCTGTTCCCAGATGGTGCTGTTGTCTACCAGTGCAAGTCGTTGGACCTCTATAAGCTCATACTAAATCAGGAATGGAGTCAGTTAACTGCATGTCAGGCGAGATACAAAGGTAGTGCCTGTCTGTTCAAGGAGACACGTAAGTGAAAGCAAACATGTCATTTAGGTTATGCTGCAGACACATTCTCAAGTGTCAGCCAGGGTGGCTGGGTATTCATTTCCTTACCATCTACTCATCTCTGCCCATGGCAGAGCCAACAAAGTGCCTTATGGAAGCTCCCCATCTCTCTTCCAGACAAATCCAACTGAAGAACAGTCTCAGACTGATCCTCCAGCAGCACCCAGGCATCTGAACCTTCTGCCAGACATGCTGGCAAAAGCAAAGGAACATCTGTCCTGGGCTTTGAGAGTGTGCCAGGGAGGGAGAGGGAGATGAGAAAACCCCAGAACATTCCTCAGCACAGTTTATTTAGCCTCAGCATACGTAGCTCATCTGAAAATGCCAGGGAAGACAAGAAAACTGATTTCAGTGGTGTTTAACCAGCTAAAATACAAGCCTATAGGGGAACTGGATGTGTCTGTTCCAATTAGAATTGCAGATTAGCATATTAAAATGCTTAATTATCCGCTGAACTGTAATGAAGCACTTGAAATGTAACTGTCATGGCACACAAGTGCAAAAAGCCTCTAATATGGTAAAGAAGTCATTTTTACCCCATTATGTTTTGTCCTTTGAGCACAACTTAAACTGATACAGATAAAACATTTTTGCACTTTAATAGATGTCATTCTAGATAGTTGTATTCTATGCAGAGAGTTTCTGAGGTTGATAGGGTTTGTAATATCTCAGATGATGGCTGTGGCCATGCTGCCACTGAACTGTTTTACCCAGATAAAATTACTTGTTTTCCCTAAGAAGTTTGTATCACCTGTATTTGCCTAAGGAGAGGAATCGTCATCAGAGACTGCCCTTTCTCCAAAGGCTGTTAGCAAGCCATTGCTCCTTGAAATGTGTAAGAAAGGAAATTTTTGCCCTGTTAAGAAGTAGAAAACAATGGGTTTATGAAATATAAGAGAAACTTGATCTCTATACTCAGTTTAATCCCCTGTAAATTTTAGTTCTTGTTAAAAACCTTAATAATCCTTAATGTTTTTCAGGAGAGGATTTTCTTGGAATACAGAATGTCTTGTGTTCTGTATTAAGCATTAAAAGAGAAACACCGATGCTGGAGGATTTTGTCCACAAAGCCAAGAGAGCCCAACACTAGAAAATGTCAGACCTGGCCAGGTACTAAAGCTGTCTCAGAGCCTCTGGTAAAAGAGACTCTGTCCAGTAGGATTGAGAAGGAGCTGTCTTCGGTGTGCCAGAACATGTGGGAAGCCTGCATTGCCACAGCAGTCTGGAATGCAAATACTGATTTTTAGGCCACCAAGTAGGCACCACAGCAAGCACAGAACAGCAGAATAGCAAGCACTTAAACTTATCCACCTTTACAGACTTACGAACCTCCTACAAAAACCTGACTCCATCCTTTGCCACAGCCACAAGCACCTGCTTATGTTTTGAATCAGGAATGATACGATGGGTTAGATGACAATTTTCCCTGGGCAGTTTGGTTGTCTGACTCTATTTGTGCCTACAAATGATCTCCATATGACTGGTTCCACAGCAGGCCTTCGAGTCTTCCTAAAAAGCAGCAGAAGAAAGCAAAGGTAACAATCCCTACTGTGCCTCCATCTCATAAGATGGGAAGTCAGTAAGACATTTATTCTCAGTTTATACCTGTACCTTCATTACATCCTCTTAGATTCAAGGAGACACTGTTACAAGTCCAAGCTCAGGGTCGCTGATCACTATAGAAAAGATCAGCAAATTGATGCCTCAGAAGAACTGATCATTTTAGATGCTGCTCATGGAAAAATCCAACAGTGAAAGTTTTCAGGCACCATCTGCTGAAGTGCTTTAGTGCAGATCCACCCAGCAGCAAAACATCAGCCTCCCCACCTTAGATTTCAGGTTGGACTTTGCATGCCATACACAAACCTTAGAGCAAAGGATGTTTGAAATAAATAATGGCTTGTTGTTTGTGTATACATGCTGCTTTGCTGGCATCTGGCTTCATGTTCACTGGCCAGATCCTAAAGCAAGAAACAAATAGCCCCAAAACAATCAACAGTGCAGGGGAAAAAAACTTCTCCTTATTTGTCCCCAAACTTGCAGGACCGTCTAACCACATACCTTGATGTCTAGAGGTTAGTCAAGGGCAGTGGGTGTGGGGAATACACAGCCTTTTGTAAGGCAAAATACTGCCATTAAATAGAACCAGGGAAGCTTATCCTGCTTTAAAGAACTAAGCTATACTGTGCTGAAGTTTTACCCGTTAATTGTTTGCAACAAAGATCAGGCAAAACACAGGATTTGTAAAGAGCAGGAAAAAAAATACTGCTTTATTTATATTAGTGATTAATTTCAGTCTGAATAATAACATCTTCCCTACACCGTCTGTCTAGTACCTTCCATCCTAGGACCTCAAAGCTTGTACAGACCAGCATCTTGTCAACCCTCAAAGGGGAAAAAAGGGGAATCTTCCACAGTGCTTTTGCATGGAAGTGTACATGATCTGGTTCTTTGCTTGTCTTACCTCACCAGCAGCAGTGGTTGTGGTGGGATATGATGGTTTGTAGTGGCAGCTCTTGTGGCCAGGCGCTTTTGAGTTTGAAACTATTTGCATAGCATGCAGGGTACCTGTGACACAGGCCTTGAACTTCTGCCTTTTGTAAGAAGCAGGAACTTGAAAACTGAGATCAGAATAGCCTTCACTGATTCACCCTCTTCTTCTCAGGTAGCTCTTTGGCTGTAACCAATGATTCAAGTTATTTTCAGTCTGCATAATACTTGAAAAATCAAATGCAGGTAAGAGACTGAATGGGCACATCTGCTGCGATGCTCCTGTGCTTTATGTTTATTATCCTGTGGTCAGTAGACTAAAAGCTTTTGTGAGGCCACCCCTGGAATACTGGGTTCAGTTTTGATCCCTGCTGTACAGAAGAGATGTGCATGGGGCTGGAGAGGGTCCAGAGAAAGGCCACAAAGATGATCCGAGGGCTGGGCAGTGTGTGAGGAACAGCAGAAAGAGCTGGGCTCCTGGAGAAAAGGAGGCTCAGGAGCGGAGACCTTATTAGCATGTTCCAGTATTTAAAGGGTGGCTATGAAGGAAATGGAGGCTCCCCTTTTAGAAGGGGTCTCATGGAATACCGGAGGGGTGATGAGCACAAGTTACTGGGGACACGAGGAAAATTTTTCACAGTAAGTCTGCTGTGCTAAAGATGAAAAACAGGAGTGCAGCTTTTTAGTGTACATATGCACATGTACATGTGTGTGTACATATATCTGAAGGTATATATATAAATCAGGTACCAATTAGTCTGGGAATCACAATTGCTTCTGCTCACAAGTTCACTCCTGGACTTCACAAAACAAGACTGATCAAAACTGCAGTGTTCCCACCTGAGCATCTCAAACCCAGCAGGTTATTCTGGGGCAGAGAGGCTGCTAAACAATTTAAAGCCACAGGAGCTCTGTGGGATATGTATTGAGGTGGGAGCCATTCTATGGCAAGGACTTCAAGCTCTTCAAGTTAAAGGGAATCTGTAGTATCCCTGTTTCCATTTAATGCAAATACAAGTTACAGAACAACACATCTACCCTCCACGTGGGAAGCTCACATCAGCCGGAAGATGGTGAAAGTGGTTTGTGGGATGTGTGGTCCTTTGCTTGAGAATAATGGGTGTAAAGGGAAATGGGTGTTCAAATACAATGTGTTGTACTCATTTAACACATCTGGTGAAGACTAGGGCCAGAGCCAGAGGGATTGTGTTTTACAAGCTGACAGTAGATAGAGCAGACTGGATAGCAGGAGGCATGCTTCTCTTCTACAGTCACTGAGAACAAATTAATCACTTAAAAAATGCAACAGTGATCACTGGCGCTCGTGCCGCCCTTTGTATCTGCTAGGAGGGGGCTTATTAAGAGTATGCAGTTACATATAGGTGCATAAGTGAAAAAACTGACCTTGGCAAGACTGCTCCAGCTCTCATCCTTGCTGGAGCAAAAGTTAGTTTGGGTACCCGAGCAGGTCTGCGTCACAGCAGCGTTCCTCAAGGTTCCTGGTGCTCCTGGAAGAGAGCTCTCAGACGTGCGAAGCTCGCAGACCCAGTTTCTGACGGCTCTTCTGGGCAGTGTCACACGTGGGTGTTTCTATCTCTTCTTACATTTACAGTTCCTCTTCTATGATTGTTCTGGCCTTTGCTTTCTGTTCTCTGATGTTGAGTATGAACAGCAAGTAAAGGGAGAACTGCTTCATGCTATGAAAAAAGCCCCAAGCACCAGTGTTGTTTATGTGAAGGGGTTGTTTTTGACTGCTGTATATTACTGCCACTCCATAGGAAATAATTCCTTCTTGTTTCCCAGAACCTTGCTCTCTGATGTCCTGATTTTCACAGCCTGTGTGTTGCCACAATATTGCAGTACCTTTAAAATGATCTTTTTATAGAATAAACTGCAGGGAGCAAGCAACGTATGCTTGTGTGGGGGTGATGTTAAAAAACAAACATAAGGCAAAAAAACCCAAACCCCCACAAAACCCAAATTCCACAGCATATTATTCCTCTTTATCAGTAATCTCTCCCACTTCAAACAGAATGGGTGCCCTCTGCAGGTAACCGTTTTCAGATGAGGTTTTTGGACGTGTGCCCCCTTGTTCTGAGTGCCAAGGTCTCAGCGGTATGATTTTGTGTGTTTTAAAGCAGGTATTAACAATCCTATCTGCAAACCTATGCAAGCAAATGGCATCGAGGCAGAAGCGCACCAAGCAGCTGGTTTGCATCTGAATATGCTTTTTCCTTACAGTGTATGTGTGAGGGGTGCTGTGGGGGGTGGTGGAGCAAATATTTTTGCTGCAGTTTGACAGTGTTTCCATCTGTTGGGGTTTATTAATCTTTTTTCATGGCAAGAAGGTACCTATAAGGTTGTACTCCATAGCAGTGTGCCACCTGAACATACACAGCATGAACAGGCAAAAAGGGTACAGTCTGGTCACCACTGAGAAGACATCTTGTGTGTCTTAAACAGGTCATTGCATGGTCCATCTTCTTCTCTTCAGTCAGTCATGCCAATGTAGGTTGTAGTGTTCAGGTATTTTGGTAAGGAGGGGAGTGTGGCCTCTCAGAAGCCAAAGTGCTGTAAAATTGCTTTTTGTCCTGGCTCTAGCATGGAAGGAGACAGGAGATACAGGGCATCACATCAGCTCCTAACAGCCTTGTGTCAGGGCAGCAGCCAACAGTGCTGTGAGGGCAGGTGGGGACCAGCTAAGACCTCAGCTACCTGCCTCTTCCTGAGTGGGTGACACCAGCAGTTAAATGTAGAATGTGAGAGGAACCAACCTGCATCTTTAATCTGAATGTATGTATTTGTTTTCTCTTTCCTCTCTCCCATTGCTGCAGCGACCATCTCTTAACTGAGCACAACGCTTCATCTCATCCCAAAATGTTTTTCTGGCACAGCCAGCCGGAACATTATCACCATCCCCAGTATCCCACCAGCAACAGCAGCTACCTGCGGTAAGAAAAGAATGGGGTGATTTTTAATCATAATGTTAATGCTAACAAGAATGCAGACTGCACAGCCTTTGCTGATTAACAACTTGCATCTGGTGATTTTAGACCTTTCAAGAACAGTCCAAACAGCCCAGTTTACATACTGGAGGGTTACTTGACTGGAGCTCCATGATGCCACCATATGTGTGTGCCAGTAACTGTGACAGGAATGTGCTACTGCTTGATATGAAATGTGTTGATTTTTTGGTTTCTCCTTCAAATTACATGTGCAGTCTGTACATAAGACTCTCTATGACTATAATATAGACTTATACAAATACCTTAATGTTTTACATCTGCTTTGATTATCAGCTGAAGCTTGGCTGATCTGCAGGATCAGGTACCAGGGGCTGTGTGTTGAATTGGTCCAGCGCTCTGATGAAACACTTTCCCTTGAAATTCTGATGCAATATACAGCTTATTGCATCAGCATATTGCTGTGAGCTGCTTCACCTCTTCATTACTAAAATGTTATTTCTGTACAGTATTCAAATTCTTATAATTAAAAATTATTATGCTCTGATAAGAGCCAGGCTTATAAATTCCAGGTGATCTTGACATTAACTGAGTTTCAGCTTATTATGTGGTTCACTCTCTGTATTAGACTTTAGCTTATTACTTCTTGGCTAAGTACAATGTATGTAAATGTGGTAGTGTTCAACCATCTATCTTGATTGGCTTTTTGTATGTTGGTATTCTCAAACCTATTGCTTTATCACAGTACTTCTGCTGTTGTAGAATTGCTGAGTAGCATGGGTTTAGTAGAAATGTGTTAGGTTTAGATTTTAAAGGAATTGAGGCTATATTTGGGTTCCAGTGTGTGAAACCAATGAAACTACCATGGCATCTTATAAAATCAACCAATTTCATTGCAAAGCTCAGGGTGATTAGAGATGTAAAGCGTCTAACAGAAATAGGGAGCAAACACAGTGCTGTTCCTATTGACTCAGGCAGCAAAGCAGCAGTGGCAAATAGGTGCTGGAGTTCCCTGATGCAATCCTGTGCACAGTTCCCAGTGCAAAAGGAACCAAAGAGCAAGGGAAAGCAAGGATATCCCCTCACACCTCCAGTCTCCAAACCTCCAGTCTCCACTCCTCCAGCCTCTGTTCAGCCTAGAAGAGGGGGGTCCGCTCTCAGCCCCTCTCAGGCCTGTTTTCACCATGTCCTTGTCTTTTTTCATAGTTCCCTTGCATTTATGCAGGGGAATGAAATGGAAATTTACTTTCCATTAAATTTCATCTAAAAATCTGCTATCTGAATCCCTCTGAAATTACTGCTTTTGAGGACCTGCCTTTAGGTTTGGATGGCAGCCTGCATCTGTGTTATAGTATTGAGGTACATGGTAAGGGGAACACCTTCATAAGTAAAGGGATGTGTACAGGAGTGAACAGGGTTGCCCCATGAGGCCAACTGCCACAAGCAGAAAGAAAACAAATCAGTTCAGGCACAAGGCTTCCACCTGGGCATAACCATCATCAAGTTGCTTGGCTCCCTCCTTAGCGCGTCACCCTCAGTGAAGCACCACACTTGTGTCCCACATCTTGCATCACATCTGGATGATGTCCACATCTGGACATTGGTAAGACTTATACAGAAACAGAAAAACCAGTTTTGCTATGCATAAATCGAAATTTCTGGCTTCTCTGGCCTTGGAGTGCTGTGGGGGAGGATGCCAGCCAGCACTAGGGAAGCACAGATGGAGTGTTCCAGGACCCTTTTTCCCACATCCCAGTAAAACTCTACCTGGAACACATTTATGCAGATATATTTGCAGAGTCAGGCTCCATGAGTGCACTTGCTCCCTATTGTATAAAGTCTCTAATCCCAATCAGTGGGCTGGTGACAGGGACACGCAGAAATGAAACAGCAGGGCCACAGGGAACGTCATCTCTGACAGGTTAGGCTTGTGGATCTGGCCTGCTCAGATGATTAAAGAAGCTATTTGAGATGTCAAGATTATTGGCTTAGACAATCATTTGTTTGAAATAAGCCTCTTATAGACAATCCCACCAGGCAGGTAGAAACCTTTGCATGTATTTCACGTAGGCGAAGCTTGGGATGAAGCCAGGAGGAGAGAAGTATCATTCTGTAGTGTACAGTCTTCTCTGTCCCACAGCCTCTGCTCTCTGTCTTACTGATAGGTACACATTTAACAATTTCGGCACCAATTCTTCAATCTCATCCTCAAAACAGGCTCACGTACCTAACCTATGGGACCCTGCTTGAGGCTTACGTTGTCCATGTTGCAGAATAGGAATTCTATTAGGAAAAGGGCATAAAAAAAATCTCCCATATGTGCATAGTGTGTGGATTTGCAATGGTTCCTGTTTGGTTAAACCCACTCAAGTTTGCTGTGAAATACAGAAAGCATAAAAAGTGGGACAGTTTTCCCAGCCAAGACTGTTTGTTGCTTATAAAGAATAACAACTACTTTAATTTTGCAATAGGAATCTCTATTCTTTATTTGCTTGAACTTGCCCTTACTCTCTCTGAGTATATAAACTTAACAACAAATCATCCTGAAAGTTAAATTATGGGAACACTAACAAAGATTAGGATTTACGTCAGAAGAAAACAATTCCCAGTATAAAAATCACCAATTTATGATCCTATAACTGCTTTGTAGCTATGTTAATGTAAGTATAGTAAGCAGATAAACCAGTTTTGCTCTACATAAATCAAACTGTCTGGCTTCTCTGGTCTTGGATCCTGTCCTAAGTTATCTCCCTGACTGTCAGAAATAGTAAGTGTGCTGCTTTTAGTTTGCCACAAACCACCAATTCCTTTTGTATCATCTTTGTGTTTCTGTTGTGGTTTATAGTCTTACTTATGCTACCTTACCTCTATAAAGTCCACTGTAGGTCTAAAAAAGTCTGCTTAGGGTAAGGTGTCAGTTCAATTACAGGAGCTAATTCTGCAGCCGCTACTGTTGTATACCGAATAATGCCTACTAATTTATTAACTGGACCATAAACATCCCATAGCAGCCACTGGAATTAATTAACACTATATTTGGGTTGTTACCACCTTCAGAAGTGCTCTCAAATATTTCCATCAGAATAAATCAATGAATTCAGGGTATTGTTGGCATCTTGCGGGCTAAAAGAGGAGGTAATTTCCATTCTTGTCACTAAAATCTGTAATTTGGTAGCTAATGCCTGTGCTAGTGACTTGTCCTGGAGCCCATACCCTCTTCATAACTCTCCCTTTATAAGCTTCCTTTTCTATGCAGAGGAATTGCTCATCTGCCCACAGGCAGGCAGAGAACTTTAACATTACAGTTACAGCAGCAAAAATGCCTGTACCAATTTCTGAGGATGCTGGCAGTCATCTTAACTTACAAATTGCCTTTCAAAATCATCAGTCATGGTCCCTGTGCTCATCTTTGAGGCTATTGTACGCACATTTGGAGCAGCAGCTAGATTTTGTTAACCACTCATGTCATAACACGAATAGACTCCACAAGTTGTGGGTATGCTTTATTCAGCGCTGAGCTGCATGGAGGATCGCTCCTCCAAAACCATGCACACCTTTCCTTTGCCACTCAATTTGTTTATATTACATATAATGATTACATAAACATCAGATTGCTTCACGCCTAATACATATGCAAAACCTATTCCCGTCTAGTATTATAATTAGTTTTCTGGCATTCATCCCATTGCTGCGCTTGCGCAGTGCCTCCTGGTGGTGGTCGTTAGGGGGTCGTGAGGATGAAGGCTGTAGTTCCTCTTCATCACCTCTCCATAACCTCTTGCTTTCACGCAGACTCAAGAGGGTTTCGGCTCCTATCCAAACCTTAGGTTCGGTACAAGCCGGTCTTCTTTATCTTAAAGCAGAAACTTGTCAAGTTTGCAGATGTTGTTACTCTGGTTTTCTTTTGTTCCTTTTCTTTCTATGGGTACTGTTTAAACAAGAATGTCTTACATGTTAAGTTATGAATCTTATCTACTACATTTGTGCTCAGCAGCTGTAACTCCTACAATTCTGCTTCACCATTCCAGCAACTTTGACTCCTATGGTTCTGCTTCACCAAGCACAATGACAGCTTAAGCAAGCAGGCACAATGTTAATAACCCTTTATTCCCTGGTATCCCATGAACTTGGGGCCTTCCTGAGTTGTATCTTTTGGAGTAACTTGTGCACTTGCACCTAAAGCATGTGATTCAGGGAAAACTCCAGGAACTCGCCAACAAAGTTTTCAGTTGACATGCAGGTATTCTTTATTGCGGCACCAGGAGACATGGGGGATAGCTCCTCCAAGCAAGTCTCTGCCAGGCATCAACCAGGCTGTGATTCTATTGTCCTTAAACATACACGTTCATTAGATTACATACATTACATCATGCTTCTTAGAGAATGTCTCCTGTATGCACACAAAAATGTGGTAGTGGGTTTTTGGACCCCTGGTGGTTATTTCTTCATCGCTTTGTTTTAGGATCGTTATCTCTTCAGTAGCNAGAATGTCTCCTGTATGCACACAAAAATGTGGTAGTGGGTTTTTGGACCCCTGGTGGTTATTTCTTCATCGCTTTGTTTTAGGATCGTTATCTCATCAGTAGCCACCAGGTGGTTCTGGCAAAACTTATCTCAGTGATTTCCGTTTTCTCTAACAAAGCCTAACGTTCTTGAGATTACTTCATTTACAACCCCATTGTTCAATCAACCTTACTCTGCACTTGGAATGATCTGATGAAAAGACATTTTACAGTCTCAGTGCTTTGTTGTAGGTTGCTCACTAGGTGTATCATTTTAATGAAACTTCTGATCAAACTCTTTTAACTATCCTCTGAGTTAGTGTCACTTGAGGTTTTGAGAGCCCTTCTTTAATGGGGCTGTGGGTTAACTGTCCTGTTATCACCTCTTCCTGGACTAAGTGTTTTACGACCAGAGGGGACAGGATTATAATACAAGCCACTAGCAATTCCAGTTGGGAGGGACTCTTCATTAGGGACTTGTAGTGACAGGACAAGGGGTAACGGGTTAAAACTTAAACAGGAGAGGTTTAGATTGCGTATAAGGAAGAAATTCTTTCCTGTTAGGATGGTGAGATGCTGGAATGGGTTGCCCAGGGAGGTTGTGAGTGCTCCATCCCTGGCAGTGTTCGAGGCCAGGTTGGATGAAGCCTTGGGTGACGTGGTTTAGTGTGAGGTGTCCCTGCCCCTGGAACTGGATGATCTTAAGGTCCTTTCCCATCCGGACTGTTCCATGCTCTATGCTGTCCTGGAGCTGCCCCGCGGTGCTGCGGAAGCACACGGCTGTTAGCGGGACGCCGCCATTCCGCCCGCCCGCTTTTCCGCTTCCGCCCAGACCCCCGCTTCCGGGTCGGGCGTTCCCGGCATGCCGCTCGGAAGAGGAGGGGGCGAGAAGGAGACCTGTCACGCGGTGACGTCGTCTAGCGTGAGGAAGTGCCCCCTCATTGGCTGGTCTCTCCCTTCTCCCCGCCTCACCCTCCTCTGATTGGTCTCTCCGGCGGAGGCCAGCCAATCGGCGGCTCCGCGCGCGGGTTGGTCCCCTTGCGCCGGCAGCCGCTCGGGGGTGGCAGTGTCCGCCATGTTGGGGTGAGCGGCGGCGCTGCGTGGGGCGGGGACCCCGGTACAGCCGCTGCCCCCCCCGCGGGTCTGGAGTCCACGCGGCCACCTCCCCTGTGAAGGATGCGGCGGGAGGCGCCGCTGGGCTGGGTCGGAGCTCGGGCGGTGCCACAAGCAGCAGCGGCGGCCCGCGGCCGTGTCCGCTCGGAAGCGGCGGAGGACGAGGAGGAGGTGGCGGTCGCCCGGTCCCCAGCTCCCCGCGGCGGCCGGGCGAGCGCAGGATGCTGAGAGCGACCGCGCGCCCTGGTCGCGCCGCGGGGAAAGGGCTCCCCCGGGGCTGAACGCGAACCTTCGCTGCCTTCTCCGCCCTGCAGGAGGTTCTCACCCCTACACCCCACACCCCCCTTGCCCCTCCAGCCCCGCGCTCTCCCGGCGCCTCCCGGCGGAGCAGTAGCAGCGGCGGCGGCATTGGGGCTGAGCGGCTCCTCCCCGTCCGGCTCCTCCCGCGGGAGCGCGGGGGGCGGTGGAAGATGGCGTGGGTGCTGAAGATGGACGAGGTGATCGAGTCTGGGCTGGTGCACGACTTCGACGCCAGCCTCTCCGGCATCGGGCAGGAGCTGGGAGCCGGTGCCTACAGCATGAGGTAAACCTCGCGGCGGGCGGGCGGGCGGCGATGGGCGGGAGCGGGGGAAGGAGCTGGGGGTTCCCCGCCGCCCGCCCTCCTCATGGCGGCTGCCGCCTCTTGCCCGGTATCGTATGCTCGGCGGCTGAGGGGCTGCCCTCCCCTGCTGCTGGGGGGCGGGCAGGCCTTTGGCGGGGTGGTTTTGCCCTGTGTGTGTCATCTCTGCCGTAAAAATGCCGTTTCTCGACTACAGACCTAAACCCCGTGTGTTTCGTAAGAGTGCCATCATGTACTCGGTGAATGCAGTTCTGGTTCATCGTAGACAATAGCTGTGTGCTCTAACGGGTATTAATAACGTTGTTTCTCGAGTAAATAAACCGTGTGGTAGTTAATAGAGTAGCAGTGCGGTTGTACTTCAGTCGGTCTCTTTATTCTGCCTTATTTTTGTCTACTGTGTGTCTTCAGCGACGTTTTCCTGCCCCCCCATCCCTTGCCGTGTAGCGCTGTTCTTACTCCACTTGCCAGTTTCCTTAGCTCTCGGCTGTTGTCCAGGGTTTTGCAGTAAAGGTGTTTAAATACCGTTTGGGTGTGCTTTTTCGAAGTTAAGATGGAACAGCTGGTTTGAAACGGGCACGTTTTATCTTGGTTCCTCAGTGACACACTCTGAGGATTTGGTTTAGGATTTTCAAATTTATACCAGAACAGAATGTATCAAACCAGCAGCCCAGTGTCAAACGCGTGCTGCTTTATGTCCAGAGCTCGTCTCCCACCGCAGCAAGGTCTGTGTCATTGCTCAAAGCATAGCGTGTGGCAAAAATACTATGTACAGAACTATGTTAGTCAACAGCAGGGCTGATAAAAACCTGTGCGGTGGGGTTCTGGTTCATCATAAAGACTGTTTCAAGGCAATACATATGAAATGTGTCCCCGTTTTTATGAAAAGCTCTTTGACAGTCCCAACTCCATATGTTTACATAACGTTATTCCATACCAGGTGCAGGAGTCACGCTTGTCGTGAGGAGAGAGCAGGGGCGGCCATGAGGGGCGAGGGAAGATGGAAAGGGGAGAGCAGGGGCATTTGTGAGGGGAAATTGTGAAAGGACGGGAAAGGTGGTCATGAGAGCTGAGGGAAGCTTGTCAGGGGACCAGAGGAGTGGCCGTGAGGGGAGACGGTACAGTGAGAGCAGGGAAGGCCATGAGGGGAGTGGTGGGGCTGTTGTGAGAGGACAGGAGGGGCAGCCATGAGAGGTAATCCTGAAGGAACAGGAAGGGTGAGGGGAGAAGCAGGAGCAGTCATGAGGGAAGATCATGAAGGGAGACGTGGGGTGGTGATGAGGAGAGATCATGAGGGGACAGGAAGGGCAGCCATGAGGAATGAGGGGAGAACATGAGGGGACAGGAAGGGCAGCTATGAGGAATGAGGGGAGATCATGAGGGGACAGGAAGGGCAGCCATGAGGAATGAGGGGAGAACATGAGGGGACAGGAAGGGCAGCTATGAGGAATGAGGGGAGATCATGAGGGGAGACCATGAGGAGACAGGAAGGGCAGCCATGAGGTGTGATCATGAAGGGAGACCATGAGGGGACAGGAAGGGCAGCCATGAGGAATGAGGGGAGAACATGAGGGGACAGGAAGGGCAGCTATGAGGAATGAGGGGAGATCATGAGGGGACAGGAAAAGTAGCCATGAGGAATGAGGGGAGATCATGAGGGGAGACCATGAGGAGATAGGAAGGGCAGCCATGAGGTGTGATCATGAAGGGAGACCATGAGGGGACAGGAAGGGCAGCCATGAGGAGTGACGGAAGACCATGAGGGACAGGACGAGCAGCCATGAGGAATGAGGGGAGATCATGAGGGACAAGAACGGCAGCCATGAAGAGTGAGGGGAGATCAGGAAGGGAGAGCAGGGTTGCCGTGAGGGGTGAGGAGAGAGCAGGGGCAGCTGTGAGGAATGGGGGAGATTGCGAGGGGGCAGGAAGGATGGCCATGAGGGATGAGGGGAACTTGTGAGGGGAGAGCAGTGGCAGCCATGAAGGAAGATCACGAGGTGAGATCAGGGGCAGCCATGGGCTGTGAGTGATGGCCATGAGGGGTAGGGGCAGCAGCTGTATAGTGTTGGGCACTGTGAAGGGGCAGATGAGGGGTGGCTGTGACTGCAAATCATGAGGGGCAGCCATGATGGGGGATCAGTTTGCCCTTAGAGACATGGTTTAGTTGTGGGCTTGGCAGTCTTGATGTAACAGTTGGGCTTGATGATCTTAAAGGTCTTTTCCAGCCTAGTTGATCCTACGACTTGGAAAGCTGCTTTGGAGGCAGTGGGAGACATTTTAGTCCAAGGAGTTTTGGCAGGATTAATCAGTATTTTGAGAGTCTGAAGAAGTAAAACACTGGCATTTGATAGTCTGGATAGCCTAGCATCCATGAATCACCTGAAACTTGGAGGCTACCACAAGTTTCAGCTATTATGTGTGTTTTAAGGCAGTATTTCCCAGGTAAAGTGTTGGAATTGCAGTGTCTCTTTCCAAAGTTAGAAGTGAAGACCCCTTTCCTCGTGTTTGGGATTGTGAGCCCAGCAGGTTTGTGGTGGGATATGTATTTAATGGGGGATTTTTTGTTTTGTGAAGGGTTTGATTTTTATTTTTTTTTAATTAAAAATAAACTCTTGAGAACTTGCCAGTTCAGAGAACAAAGTGATTGTCTCCTGATGAGAATATTTCTGATTTTATATTCAGCTCCTCTGGATTGTATTCCACTTCTGCCCCGTTTCTGTCTTTATCAAGCATTTCTGTCTTTATCTATTGCACACAGTGGAGTGCCGGTTCTTGTGGGCTGCTGCATGGCAGCTGCCTGGATGGCTTTTCAGCATGCAGACACCAATGGGTAATGCATGTGCTGCTGTTCAAGAACTCTTCTTCCACCTCTTATTGTTCCAGGTTCATTCTTCCATCTCTATCATTATGTATGCTCCTACATTTTGTTAGGAGGAACTGTGTGTAAACCTTTTTTAATCTGTTAGGGTTGTATATAATGCAGTTGATGCTTCCTTAAGTTGATGTTGAGTCAGTGCCCTGAAGTAGAATATCCTTACTCCTGTGTTTGTTCTAATAAGAGCAAGCTGCTCATGTGCATTAACCAGGACATGTATTTTTAATATGTGTATTATATGTAATATAATTTGATAAAATTCTCTGCAGATTCCCATGGTTTTAAATAGCTCTCAAAATTTCCTTAAAATCTTGACACTCAGGTGTTCTGATTGCTGTTCTGATGTCTTCTCATACAATAAGAATTTGTCTTTCAACACAGAATTCAGTTCACTTGACAGTAATTGTCAGATGTATTAACTCCCTCCCTCAGAAACCTGTATGAAACCTATATAAAGCCATGGTACCTTTAGTGAGTTTTGAGCATTGCTGTTACCTTCAGTTGGCAATGATGCTCATAGTTATTTCTGACAAATCTGACATCATATGCATGTTAACGCAGCAAGAGCTGTGTACTTGTGGGGACCACTGATTGTTGCTGTGAGCTGTTAAAAAATGGAGGCTGTTGCATTGGAAAGAGTTCCAGGAACTGCCATTTCTCCAGCAGAATTGCATTTTTCATGTAATGAATTGATTTAAATGAAGTCAAATGAGTGTAAGTATCTTAATGACTGGATTTTTATTTGTAATTGGAAGCTTAGAATATGGATTTATTTATATGCTTATAATTCCAGTGGTATTTGTAGTGCTAAAATTGAAGCCTGTCGTTATGGAGCTTGATTATTTCCGGAGTAGCTGTTCTGGTGTACATTGCCAAATTAAAACCTGAAGTTTATTAAGCCCAATTGAAAAGGATGGCGCTTGGTGCTGAAATGGTGGAAGAGTGTTCAAAAATATGTCCAGGCAGTCCTCCATTTTTGGAGAATCCAGTCAGTTTGCTGCATCTCCTAAACACTTGGAGTGTCTTTGGAGAATGGAGCTGGTTGAAAAAAATAGAAGCCTATTGCAGTCAGTCTTGTTTCCTTACAGCGCTAGGGAGAGCCTTGAATGGTGTGTAGGGACTCCTCCAAACAGCGCTAGGGAGAGCCTTGAATGGTGTGTAGGGACTCCTCCAAAGTTTAGGCTAAAAATAACCATGGAGTTGGTCTGTTAGGATTTGGGGGACCAGTCTTAAAGCTTTGTTTTCAAGGTGAAGAAGAGAGGGAGGGTGATGTGTTCTAACAGCATTTGTGTCCCTGACATCCTCTTTTTGGCTTCTGATGAACATGAGTGGGTCATGGCAGTTACTGTTTTAACTTCACAGTTGCTGTGCAGATTCAGGGCCTGTTTTCCTTGTGGCTGCTGTTACTTTCTGACAGACAAAATGACTGTTTGTGCTTCCCCTGACGCCTCCCACTCTTTTGAAACTGCTGCTGGTTATCTTGGCTTTTTTAAGAAGAATAGTTGTTTAAGGTGTTCTGAAATGTTTAAATGCTTTTATTTTTTTTAGATTTTTTTAGATGTACACAGTATTTTCTGCAGAATACATTAAAAAGCTTCTGTTGCAGTGGTCTGGTTTACTTGTGTGTATTGCACTAAGAATTTATGCACCGATTTGAATCGGAGCTTGATTCATTCTGCAGGCACACAGCTAAGGAACTAACCATCAGGAAACAGACATTTGAGGAAGAAAATCCACAGAGCTAAACCTCTTTGCTTTGTTACCATAGATAAAACATGCTGAAAGAAAGCTAAACCTCATGTTCTAGATCACTGACATTGGTTTTGTTTGAAGTTCTTTGTTTTGGTTTTTTTCTTCTTCCCAGTCAGATTTGTGTGATTGTGTTCCAAACAGTCAAGGAGACCAGTTTAATTCCTAAGGAAAAGAGTTGATGTTACATACTTATCTTCTCTGTTCCCCTGTCACCTCTAGTGGTGCATAGATGTGCACTATTAGAGCAGGGCAGCAAGTTAACCCTTGTTTATGTCTTATGCATTATTTCTGCATGAGAGCAATGCATACTATAGCTGCTGCAGCTGCTAGACTTCCCTGTTTTGGACAGTGGATGGAGAATGAGGTATCAGCTTTCCTGTTCCCTTATATTTTCCTATAGTTTGCCCAGACCTCTGTTAAAAGTGCAGAGCATGGCTTTGAGATCATAACTGTAATTCAGATACTGCTTGAGAAGCATTTTTCTCAAGGTATTTCTCCTTGTAAACCATGCTTTAAAGTTTCAGAAGGCCTCCACGTTCTTGAATGCTTTAGTACTCACGCACAAAAGTATACAAGCCAGAAGACAGATAAGGCAGATGATTGATGGAATGTCACTTTGAGTTTTGGTGACATGTAGTTCCTGTTCTTGTTAGGACAGGATGTTCTTCGTTTTGCGATCCTTTTGTTATTACTAGGCAGGTTTGTTGGTTTTCTTTCAGAGATAGTGTTGAAAAGGGGCTTTTAAGTGTGGAAGGGAGGTGATTTTGTGCCTGACAGTCATTTCACAAGCATGGGAAAATGGTGACTTACATTTTTCTTGGTCTTTCAGTTCTATGCTCTTGTAGCCTGCATAGTGTGGGATAGCTTATCACGTGCGGTCCATCCCACTGGATGCTTTGGTTCAAGTGTTAACATGCACCTGGCTTCCTCTTCTGAGCCTTCCTGCTTTCATGTGAAGTCTCATTTATGCACTTCAGTGGCATAGCTGGCTAAGACTGGGTGTTGGAGATGTGCTGACTGCCTGCTTTGGTGTAGAATGAAGACTCTTTCTGTTTGCTTTTCTGGGAAAATTTCCTCCTCCCTCCTCTAGGAAGAAAGAATGCTTTCAGTTGAATGCTTTAGATAACAAGTGGTGGGGGGCTGAGATAAGACTTTTCTCACTGGAGCTCATAGTTTCAAAAATTCAGTCTTGGAGTTCTGTCCATCTGGAGAGTAAACCTTGATATGCTTTTTCAAATGATACCAAGAAGTCTAACAGAAGATGCTGCTCCTTCAGAACGCTGTTGTTCGTTTATGTTTCAGCTGGCTTGACAGTAGTCCAAGGTTCACTTGGATGAGACAAGTGAATCACAGAATAGTTTGGGTTGGAAGGGACTTTTAAAGGTCATATAGTCCAACCCCACAGTAAATTAGTGTCTTGCTTCCCAAGATCAGAAGTTATCAGTGGCAGAAAAAGACCAGGATCAGTTCCTTAAAGCTCTTTTCTGCTGTAGCCCAAAATAACTTCAGCAGCAGCTCTTTTGGAAAACTGATTTTTCCTCCATCTGGGCAGTGGGGGCTTCAGTTGCAGTTCTTTGCCATGTTGAATAACCTGAGCAGAGCTGGCAGTAGAAGTGCCTGTCTCTGGTCTGCACTGGGAAATCAAATTCCACTGGGTGAGTAGGAAAATGACTGATGGATGCTGAGGTGTACAGAAATGGGAAGCCAGGCAGGGATTCACTGAGGGCAGGTGATGGCATTGCAAGGCCATTGGCTCATTGTAAATGCAGAAATTGCAGTTGGGGTCTGAAGGAAACAGAGCTGGATGTGAGGAGGCTGACCTGTTCTTCTGGTTTTCTGTGGGCTTTGTGTGTTTGTTTGTTGGGAGGTTTGGGGAGTTTTTTTGGAGGCGGTCTGTGTGTCTTATAATAGGCTCAGTATAAAGTTTGAGGTGGTAAAGAGGCTGACATCTAGGATCTGTATATAGTCTTTCAGAATGTGATCTACATTAAAGCGTCTATTATATGCAGCTTATCACTTTCAAGATACTGTTCTTCAGTGCAGGTAAAGAGGACTAGTAAAAATAATGAATCTCTGTTTGTTATTGGTTTCCTCCTCTGAACTGAGTGCAGCTCACAGCTGCAGCTGGGCTGTGTGAGCAGGGAATTTTACTTTGGAGACAGTGCTTGCCACTGTGCAATTTGGAGGTTCCCTGTTGGAACTAGGCACTTTGGCCTCAGTGAATGGGGAAGAACACTCCTTGTAGTCTTAAAGCCATTCCAGTGACTTCCTCAGCAGACATAGACATCCTGATTCCTGTATCACTGTTACTGCCAGTCCTGAGGAAGGAAATGAACTTGACTTACGATGTCTGCCCTCAAGTTTTGTCTGATAGGATGGGGGTTTCTCTACAGTGGGGTTTTTATGACCTGCTTTCACCACCCTCACTTGTGTAGCTGTGCTAGATAGTGACAGAGCTCCAACCCAGGCCAGAGAGGAAGGGTAGGCATGGAGCAGCTTGTGTGGCAGGAACCCATTATGCCAGTACTGCCCAGAAGACTTTTTGCGTTGCTGAACTTCAGGCTCATGATGTCAAATAAACCGGTCAAGCTCTATTGCTGTACAATGGTGACTGCGTTATAGACCAGGTGTTTCATAGCAGCTTCCTTGTTGAAAACAAGAAAAGAGGCATCGGTGTTTTTAAGAGACATTAATAGCTGGTGGTAAATCAGTTAATGATTCTTTATCACTGACACTTCAAACTTGAAATACTTTATTCAAACCTTACTGACTCTTTAATTGCCCATGGCTCTTACTTGGTTTTAGGTGGGAACAAGCGCATGTTTAAATGTGAGAACACTGATACTTCATTCTTCATGAGTGAATATGTCAATGGTATTTAAGCGGTATTTATATAAAGATGGCCTAGGAAGGAGTTTGAAATTGCATTGGCTTCTCTTTTCCTTTGGAATGTACTAGGACACAGAAGACTCTTTTGTAATAAAAATGTATGTTTCTAGCTGAGAAAATTAATGAAGATTCTTCCATTTGCCTTGTGCTGTTTGCTGGAGCTTTTTTTTACGGTGTGGTGCCATTTCTGAATGCACATTATGCTCTTTACAGCTACAGTGCAGGGTTCGGGCGTTGGATGACTTGTTTGGTTCTTTCTTTTAATTTCTTCCACGGCAGCAATCAGTCATTAGTACTTTGTAAGAATTAGGAAAAGCAGGGTTAAAGCCGGCTAAATTTGTCTTCCATTTGTATTTGTTTGGCTTCCAGTGCCTTGTCTGTTAATGTAACTAGTTCATCAACCACGGCACATGTTTTTAAGCTAGACCAGATGCGGTTTTATATTTAAATTGTGGAAAAGTAAGGCTTGAAAGACATTATTCATAACTATACAAAGTGCTGCTCTTTTGTGTTGCGTGAAAGCAAGTGCTGCGGAACTTGTTGACAATTACAGGTCACTGATTTTGTGAGGTACTTCTGCGTTGCACTTAGACTCTTATGTGTGTGGTTTAAACATTGTTATTGTTTCCATGTTCTTTCTGTTTTAAAGTTCCTCTTCATAAACACACTAGCTAGTATTTCATGTGCCAAAAGCTTGTGAGGAGCTTAGGTTCCTGGTGCAGAAGGCATCATATTGCCTTGGGAGGATGCTTCTCTGCTGGTCGCAGTGCTCCCTCTTGTGTTGAGTTGCTCTCTGTTCATGCTGCCCTTTTGACTGACATCAAGGCATGAAGCATCTGCTTTTTTCTTCTGAGTCATCCTTAGGCAGCAGTCCACCCATCTAGGAAATGTTCTGTCCTACCTCTGGATATGGTGTTCCTTTTCTCTATGGAAGTAAACCGACTGTTTTAAGAGTGTCTGCTTCCTTTAAGTGGGTATTTCACATTATCTTCTTCTGTAACTAGTTAAGGAATACAGCTTCTTATGGGTTTCAGTTTGGGGAGCTGGCATCAGAAATGGCTAAGATGGTTCAGCAGGCTTTTACTGGTTTTTTGGACAGTATCCTGCTTTGTCCTGCTTTCACAGAACCACAGAGTGCTTTGGGTTGGAAGGGATCGTCCAACCCCAAGTTCCAACCACCTAGTTGGAAGGTATCAACCAACGGTTGGAAGGGATCCTCCAGCCATCTAGTTCCAGCTCCCTGCCATGGATGGGGATGCCCTCTACTAGACCCAGTTGCTCCAAGCACCATCCAACCTGACCTTCATGCCTGCTTGTAGCATCTTCTGTGGTTTCTTCCTAGAGGAAAGGAACCCCTACGGGTGTCTTATTTCTAGTTGATATTTTGGGATGGTGGCTACAAGGTACAGACAAATGTCTTAAACATTTTCACCATTCATAAGTATTTCCTCTTCCAGGTCAGTGTAGCTTCTCCCAGGCAGTGAGTGGAGCGTGGGTGAAAGAACAGTTAGGGTGCCCCAGAGGCCCTTCTTGTGTCCAATATTTACACAGACCATGGCCTTTTGTGACACAAAAATACTGGCTGTGAGCTCATTTTTTAAATTGCTTGTGATCCCGGTACATTTTGATTCTCCAGATGTGAGCTGGCAAGCAAGAGGAATTTACAGAGTTCTCTTTAGATAAAGCAGGCTCTCACAGAGATGAGAAACGGGAAAACAAGGCAATTTTACTTCAAAAACATTAGGGTGCAATGCGTAAATAATAGTGCAGTACAGATATCTTTATAATCCTGTTACAAACTCTGCTAAGT
Organism: Agapornis roseicollis; assembly: GCA_002631895.1. NCBI lineage: Eukaryota > Metazoa > Chordata > Aves > Psittaciformes > Psittacidae > Agapornis > Agapornis roseicollis. The sequence continues at coordinate 68,794 of NDXB01015047.1, read as the reverse complement.
TACGATTGTTATGAGTACAGAAGAAACAAATAAGATGCATGTAGATTAAAACCTGAATCAACAGGTGAGGTGAGGTGAGAAATCTTCATCAGTTTCGAAATTCCCAACGAAGGTTTCATGGATCTGCAGGTAACTTTATTATGAAAAAGATTCAGTGCAAGGAAAAGTCTTTGAGCACAACTCACCAATCTCTTTGAAGTTTTATGCAACAGCGTTACTGTATATCCTGTATTTCTGCGGGATTCAGATGTGTTTGTTGGCCGTAGTGATGTTCTTACTGTGGACAGCATGAATTGATTTTTACTCTTCAGAAACTCATCCGTTTCCAGGTTTTTCTGGTTGTCTTCCATAAGTGAAGTGACTCTTGGCATGTGCTTTCTCCAACCTCTGTTTTGTGACGCTGCTGCTTCATGATTTTTGTGCTGTTCATTATGCTAAAGCCCTATAACAGCTGACTGAAAAACCTGCAATGTCACCAGGATTAATGGCTTGGCTATAATGGTACTAAATAGGGAGAGAAACTTTCACAGGGTACCTAACTTCCTCTGAGGAGTATGTTATTTCAAAGCTGAAAGCTGCATGTATGTTAGGCAAGCTTGCCTGTGTTGACAGGTTCAAAGAGTGACTTTCTGCAGTGGAGACAAGAGCTGCAGATTAAATGTTGAGAGGATCAGCACAACTGCATTGTCTGGTTGGGTCCCAAAGCATTGCTTGTGTATTGTAGCCTGAAATTTTGGTGGGAAATGTTTTGGATAGTGCTCACATTGGTTTCACTGATGGCTGACACAATGCTGTATGTATCCCACTGTGGCTTTTTAAGTTACAAACAACTTCTTTTCTTCTTTAACTTCAGGCAAAACAGGGCCAGGAGTCTCACAGAGCTATTTCTGTTCTTTTCAGTGATGTTTTGGCACTGCCTATTTTCAAACAGGAAGATTCCAGCCTTCCACAAGAAAATGAGACCAAACATCCACCCTTCCAGTATGTTATGTGTGCTGCAACATCTCCAGCTGTCAAATTATATGACGAAACTCTGACATACTTGAATCAAGGTTGGTATACATATTTTGCAGGATAACTATAGTGCATGCAGCTTCTGGTGCAAGTCTAAAACTGGAATTGTATTTAATGTTTTGGTACATGTGGGTACATCCAGAGTCAAATGCATGTAGGAAATGAGGTTGGATACCTTACTAGTAACCTTGTTTTGTCCACCTTGCAGACCCATAGCTGTAGTCTGGCATTACTTCTCTTTTACAGGCTATTTTGTTGTTTTGGTTTTGGTTTTCCTTTATTTCTTTCTCACCCCTCTGTGTGTTACCCCTCCCCATCCCCTACTTCCCCCCAGTAAAATCAACCTGATGGAGCTATTAGGAGGCAAACTTCAGGCAGTCATAGCTTAAAATACAGGATTAATGTGGCATTAGTGCTTAAACTTGATAGAGTCTGATTAAATTCCTAAGGCACGCACAGACCCCCTCAGAAAGCCATAATAAATGCTAAAATGTCAATTCTAAACAAAGAGTTTCGTAACAGAGGCCACTGTAATCACTCTCAAGTTATGTATGCGTATCTGCCCAGAAGGGTATTGTGTTTGAATCAAACCCACAACTGTAGCTGCCTTTGTAGTCTGTCTGCAATTTCACTATCCTATATTTATCAGAAATTAACAGTGCGTATTTTGTGTGAGCCTTGCTGGTTCTTCCCCTCACAGCCTGCAGCTGATTTACATGAAAATTCAGTTTTTCTTCTAAAGAGGGCACTGATTGCTGCTACAATACTAGGGATATAGTCATTGCCGTGTGATAAAACCACCCTCACCTCTGGAAATGACATTGGTGTCCTAATCTTAGTCAGCTGGTATGCTGAACTCATATAATTCATCATTTGTTTTGGATCATATCAATGTGTTTGTGCACTCGCCCTCCTCTCCCTCCCTCCCTCGGCTCCCATGCTGTAGGATCATTAGTTTTGTTTTCTCTTTTCCTTGTGGACTTTGACCCCAGATCTCTCAATAGGCAGCAGTGTGATTAGACGACACAGTCCTGCAGAATGACTTGTATGAGAAATAAAAACAACTGAAAATATTACATTCACTGTTTCTTTTCCATATCCTGCCATGTTGTGGTACAGTTAATCTTCTTAGACCATGTGCTTCTCTGAGCACTGCACTACCTTAGTGTGCAGAGTATGTACTAGTGAATTTTCCATAGTCTGATGAGTTGTTTAACCTAACTAATTGCTTCTAGGTTTGCTGGAATTAGTATCCTTTACATTTTACATGTGTTTTCTTGATAGGACAGCCTTTTTGCTCAAGTTGAAATGCTTCTAGTACTGTGAATATGATGCATGTCATGATGATGTGATGCATGTCCTGCCTGGAACTGTTTAACTGTGTACTGGAGCCCTGAATCTGAGAGTAGATTGTGTATGATTTGATACTGTCATGATGACAAAGCATCGCTTTCAGCTTTCCGTGTGAATAAAGCTGCGAAGTGATTCGTCTTGCAGCGTCCAGTCGGTCTAAATATGTTTAAATGTTACTTGACTCTTCACTAGTGTGAACAGTGGATGTTCTGTAGGTGATTTCTGGTGTCTTACAAACACAATTGCAGTGTTCAGCCATTTGCTTTCTCAGGTTTATTTTTAACCACGTGGTAGCTTGAGTGCTCTCTTCAGGAGAAAGCCAGCACAACTGCAGCAGTATGCTGGGCCAGCAAGATGCTTTGCACTGCTTAAAAACTTCAACGTTTTATAGGCCTTAAGCTCTGTAGAAATATACTCTGCTTTCTTCAGTGCCAGGATCCAGCCTCCCTTGAAGCTCAGCTCTGTGCTGGGGTCCAGCACAGGTTTGCAAGCTGAAGGACGAAAGTGCTTGCTATGTTGCCTTGAAGGAGAGCTTGCCATTTAAGTGACAGTGTCTGAAATGACTGTAAATGTTTCATCTCCCCTTGAGAATCTCTTAATGTAAAGATTTCTTTTCCAAAGACACTTTTGTGGTTTTCAGTGTGTTTGGTAACTTTTCCTGATGTCAAGGAATGAAAGGATTGGTATGCCCTTTTCCTAATGAAATATGGGGAAAAATAAAAACAGCTGGACAACTTCCCTTGTGAAGCCAGCTTAAAATCGGGAGCAGTTTGCAACACTGACTTGTCCTGATGTATTTGTTTGCGTATTGAGTTGGGTCCTGGGCAGCTGGCTCTAGGTGGCCCTGCTTGAGCATGGGGGTTGGACAAGGTGACCTTGGGAGGTCCCTTCCAGACATGACCATTGCATGGTTTTTTGTGGAAGAGGGTACTGCAAAAGAGCTGCTTTGCTCCTTTGGCTGCTGTCCAGGAAAGAGCAGAGGAAGCAGCATGCCTAGCTCCCATGCAGAGATGACTAAAATCAGTGCTGTGGTGCTTCCACACACAGTGAGCACCACAGCACTTCCACACTTTCAGATCCAGAACTCTAGACTGGAATGTATCTGTCCATTTGTCTTGAAAACTTCCCATGCTGGTTTTGAGTTGGGTATTCCTTGATTTTTACCTCCATCAAATCATCAGTTTTAGTAGTATTTTATACCTATGAAAGGTTAACAACACTTCTCGAGCAGTCAGTTGGATATTTTGCTTTCTTCTCTCTCCTCTCTAATAAACGAAGAGAGAACAGAGAAATACTTTCAAACTTTTATTAACGGTGCCAGGTTGAACAAAAAGCTGTCTGTAGCTGCAGGTGGATTTACATATGGTACGTGTTCATATGGTAGCTGAATAGATCTTACTAACAGGAAAGAAGTTCTCTCCTGTTGAATACAGGAGGCTGGATGATCCATTGCTTTACTCAGCTGCACTAGGTCCATTTGGGTTTTGTATGGATTTATGTAATCAGTGGTCTTACCAGTGATCAGGTGCTGCTGGGGTAAAGTCAGTCTGTACATATGTAGGGTATTAATTGTCACAGCCCAGTTTTGGAGGTAACATCGGTCTACGATGCTATGGAAGGAATTGAAGGAATCCTTTGCTTGTCACAGGGCTGTGACAGCTGAACTTCTGCCTCGTAGGGCAAGTCAATAAATGTCTTTTAAATGTAGTATGCACTCAAATGTACAGGTAGTTTGGAGGGTAATGTGGAAGGTAATGAATTTAGTGCACTTGATCTTAGTGAACTTTGGAACCTGTTCTGTCCTGCATTTAGGGAAATGTGATTTTTTGCAAGTATGTGCTGCTCCCCTGAGGAGAAGAAAAAAAACCCTGTAGTTCAAATAAATTACTTCAAGCTTTGTCTTTTTTGAAGCACATCAGTTCATCACATTCACTTGGGAGATAGGTTTGCTCATGTATTTGCTCAAATAACCAGTAACTGGCTCTTTCAAATGCTTATTTCTGAAGTCATACAAAGCCTAAAAATCGTACAAAGTCAACAGGTATGTGGGCAAAAGGAAACGTGGGCGAGTAGCACGTGTGTTGTAGGACAAGTATACGAACTGTGCAGGGGATTGTTTCAGATGACCGGGCTGTGCGGCCTGGTTCTCAGTACATTACCTTTTATCAGTTAGAGAAATAAAGGAATACAGCTTTGGAAAAGTAATAATAGAGAACCAAGTGCTTACACTTCTTGTGAAATGAAGTACTTCACCTTTGACAGTATCTGTGGGTTTAAGGGGACCAAAAAGTGTCATTTTGTTCCATTAATTCCTGTGTCGTGAAGTGAGCCCTGCTAATAACAAAGAAGTTTCAGGTACTGGTATTCTCGTGTCCTGTGAACCAGATGCCAGTTGAGGTGCATTAAACACAAAATAGCTTCTATTGATACAAATCTTTTCTTTTTAAAGGTCAGTCCTATGAGATACGGATGCTGGATAATCGGAAAGCTGGAGACATACCAGAGATCAATGGAAAACTGGTGAAGGTGAAGTTCCTGAGATGGTGTTACAAACAAACCTCTGGTGCTTGCTTATGGGGAGAGTAGTTTTTTAGCTGTTCATGGGGCTCTGATTCACAGGGTATATAGCCAGCTGATCTGACCAACAAAAGAATATGGGCACAGTGGAACCTAATGCCTAGCTTTGTTATTTCTGGTTTACTGTAAATAAAAAGAACATACATGTGTTCCCCATTTATGAATGGGTTCATTTCCTGAAACTTTAGGTAGCGTGAACCCTTCACAATGTCTTTGAGCCTGAGTAAAAGGTAGCACACAGTGAAAGGAACAGTGATCTCAAATTTAGGTGTCTAGTTAGGTGGGAGAAATCCAATCTACAGCCTATACATCTTATGGATTTTGTTGTTCCTGCTGTCACTGGATACTTTGGGCTGTATGATTTGTGAACTTTGGCTTGCTTGTGTAGTCCTGTGCCTTATTCTTGCCTGGGGGATGCTTGTTCAGGTATAATTTTGGGAAGTGTTAAGCATAAAACTGGGATTTGAGTTGTGTAATTAAACTTTTTACAACCTGGCATGTTGACTTGCTGTAATAAGCACGTTGACTGTTTTGCCTGCCTTAAGTGCTGTTTCCTTATAGCCTTGGGCTCTGTCTGCTGTAATTTTACAGGGTCATGTATTAGTGATGAGGCATTTGGTAGGTAGAGTAGGACAAAGCAGTATAAAAATCTAAAGAAATAAATTTTATCACATCAGGGCATTGTAATGCTGCATCAACAAACTTTCCATTACTTAAATACTGTAATGCCAGTACTTTAAGGAAGGCATTCCATGTTGGTGAAGGATGGCTGCAGGTTTTTCCATGTTCCAAACCTGCCAGTTTGCAGGAACAAAGGAGTGGGGGGGGGGGTGGGGCATGTAT